>SMSQ01002924.1:133009-190664 GCA_019453375.1 Ctenoplectra terminalis | reverse complement strand
AAAAAAAAAAAAAAAAAAAAAAAAAAAAAAAACATTGATTACACGTTTAATTGCAGAATGGAAAGAGATATTCATCTGCAAATTGTATTATGATAATCGATATTTTTACGGCGGCCCGTAGTTTCTGTTCTTGTTCCCATTTTCATTAGTATCGTCGAAATTTAATGAATAATCTAGAAATGGTATTTTTCTATGAATTTTATTTCTTCGCAAATGGTACATAGATAATTGTGAAAATTTTTAATTCATCGATACGACGATGGAAATTTTTAAAAAAGAAACTACGGGCTATTTTGCGACAAAGCTATCGAATGTATGCTTTCGAGAGTAGGATGCCTGTTTGTATTGCGTCTTGATTAATCATACAAGCGAAATTAACCCTCCATGAACCGTACCTTTTTTTGTTTTATATAGTATTATGAATCGGTATAATTTTTTTTCTTTTCTTCCATCCCTTAAGTATTTGCTTGTTACGTTTTCTAACGATGAATTCCGTGTTCATTTTTTTTCTACTCTGTTATGTTGTAAACGATGATGTTTGGTTCGTGGAGGATTGAACTTGAGTGTATCGGGTAAGATTTCATTCGAGTTTCTCGAGCATGAGATCGAATTTAAGTATCGCGTACGTTTTATTTTAAAGTTTGGCGCCGTAATGTCGGGCATAGAACTTATCGCGTGACCATGGTCATTGTATTTTTCAATCAACATGTCGTTTCATCTCTTCGTATTCATCCATAAGTTCTTTTCACAGATTTATCCTGAAGATTGATCTGTAAATTTTGTCAATTACAGCCATCGAATCGATTGATTCGTTAAATGTAAAGAAACACGTTTGTTTGAGTCACAGTATTTCTTCGTTTATTATTATTTTTTAATCAACAGTATTCGTATCGATTCTTACGATACGTCCAACAATTTATTTATATCGAATTTCAATTTTGTTCGAGCATATTTTTTATTCGATTTGCACGTCAGGTGTTGCATTAAACAAACGTGTTCCGATACGATGCTCTTACCGTTTCTTATTTGTTTTAAGAAGTATGTGTACGGTTTATTTTATATCCGACTTGTGTGATTTTGTCATTCACACTATATGCCCCGTTTCAGATGTGCATCCTTTCGTATGGAAATTTCGTGTCATTCAGTATCATCGTTCACTTGTCATTGCGTCTAACGTGTTATATACTTATATCCGAACAGTACCGATAATATTTTCTACGATTACGGAGTATTCTAGTGTATTTTGGCATTGTGGAGAAATAAATTACAGTTTTGGACGATATCTTGCCTGTTTTCAGTCAGGTGACACGTTCCACCCTCAAGTTGCCTTCCAGATTCCTATCAGTACTAATCTAAATACAGTAAATGCAAGAGAAAATCAAAATCTCTATAAATATTTCAATCGTAACATTTTTACTTCGATTTAAAATTACTACAACGTCTCCTTAAAATTCTATTCTCGACTCGCAAAGAAATCTTAGGAAAAAAAAAGAAGAAAAGAAAAGAAAAGAAAAGAAAAAATACATCTAAAGCAGCAAACAATTTTTTACAGTTACAAAGATGCAATTAAAAGCATAAATAGTACAGAACGTATTCTACCATTGGTAAGCAAAATTTCAAAAATGAAAAACAAATTTTACAAGTATCACCATTCTCAAACACCCTACAATCACCCTTAAGAACTCTTTAAGACAGATGCTTGGCGAAGAATGGTCAAAAAATTGAAAAGGCTGCCAATAGAAGAAGCAACGATCTTAGAACATCGTCGAACAGCGTGCACACATGTGCATTGCCAAAAGTAACGGTGGAGGAAGCGCAATGCTAAGTGTATCCGCAATAATAATCCGCTGGCGATTGATACAGAGGTAGAGGATGATTGCGGTGTACCCGGGGCCGATTGTTGGCGGCGTTAGTGAAGTCGGTACGAAGGTAGGGATATTAGAGGTTAAAGGGCACGGCCGCTATGTTATTACGACTCACACCTGTACCCAACAGGTAAGCAAGCACGGCCGAAACTTTTCTCCGGGAATCTACTTTAATGGTTCCAGGATATCGTAAGTCGGAGCTGTAAATAAATTATTGCTGCGACCGCGGCGGTCTTTAATCGGACGTGCATAGATATGCCCTTTAATCATGGCGACGAGTAACGCGTTGCAATTTCGAAACGGGATTACGGCATTAAACCGTTTCGTACGATTCTAATACGATTTCTCGCGAAACACGGAACGGTTTCAAAGAACGATAGGTTGCATACATTTTTCATTAATCCGTATCGAATGATACTCTAACGGTAATTTTACTACTTCGCTTTATCTCTTTTAACGAAGCTTCTTTTAGCAACGCAATTCATATTTTCACCCATTGCGCTCCACTTGGCTGCAGAGGTTAAGTTTCAAATTAAATTCTGTATTATCGTCGATTTAGAAATTTTTTTACTTTAATACAGAAGCAAGTTGACCAAACAAATAGAAAATCTCAAACATTTATCATCGTTTTCCTTTTCAAAGCAACGCTTTAAGTTTCCACAAGTCTTAATCAAAGGGTTGATCTAGAAACTGATACTTTTTTTTTGTATTTTGTAATGTAACCGGTAAACCGTCTAATGTGAGTTACACGATAAAAGAAAGAAAATAGAATTCCACAATCTTCTTTCCAAAAAGAAGAAAAATTTCTAAGACATTTACTTCAACATCGGCACTCCTTAAAATACACGAAAAACGTGCAGACCCTTGTTTAACCGTTTACAACGCCACGTCGACGGCTCTAATTTGTAATTTACGAGATGACGAGGGGGTTGGAAGTAAGAGAGCCGCGGGCTTAACAGCGGCAAATGAGCGAAGACAAGAAGTATTATTTTTTACGGGGACGAGCCCCGAGCGAGCAAATGGTCTGTGTCGCGCTCCTCTATGACTCCTACGGGGTTCTTTTTCTCTCTATCGCCCCATGGACCCTTCACCTTCGGCAAACCCCTTGCTTCCTTCCACCCTCGCACCGCCAAAGGGTTGAGACTGGTCGAGCTGTAAATTACCAAGAGGGCATTTTGATTAAATTTTTTATTGTAGCAGCCCGGTTACAACCGTAGGGCCGTGATGCAGGCCGTCGGGTGATTTAACCCTCCCCGCTTGGCTCCGGTGCTTTTATTTTCCATTCGCGTACCTGAATCTCTGATTAGAAGTAATAATTCGACTCGCGAAAATAAAAATACAACCGAGAGACCGGGGTCAGAATGTTTGTTGAATTTTTGTGAAAAAATGTTTCAGGGTTGTTAGTATCGTTTCGTAAAAAGAATTGTTTTTTTTGTTTTTTTACCTTTTTACTTAAAATTTATGGATTCGATGATTCTAGGTGAGATAGCGTAGGTTTAGGTGAAATGTGTGGTGCATTATATTGTAGAATTGTAGAGAATTGTAATTGGTGCAATTGATTGCAAGAATTAATCATTTCTGAGTCATTGGTAGCTTAAATATTATTCGCAAGAAATGTTTTTTTTTTCTTTTTCTTTTTTCTTTTTCTTTCAAGGAAAATTATAGAATTCTAACTTTTCTGTAATTGTTATATGAAGGAAAGACGAAGGGTATACCAGCACTCGTTTCAGTTTAACATTTCTGTAGCACGAACGATCCCCAACCGAGAATAATAAATATTGTAAGACGCAGTCGGAACTGTTGGGAACAATATATAAAATATGAGGCGAGGCACGTCCTCATAATTCTATCCCACTACCCCAAAGTGTCAGGAATATATCGTTCCTTCGACAGTCTTGACAATTCGTTTGATCCTTAACGGGCGTGAGTAGAATAGAACCAGTTCCACCAGAACTGTTCTATACCATTACGATATTATTCTCACAACAATTATGACCAATATATTTTAACATCCCTACACTTATTTCAACGTTTACATACCGATCAGTTAGGTTCAAGTATATCAAATATCCTATCATTTAACAATACTCCCATATTAACCACAAAACTTCGTAAACGTCGAACGACATCACTCTGCGAATATTTTTTACAGCCGCTGCACGCCTTAAAAAGTACTTAAAAAATATCTAAAAAATACTTAAAAAATACTCGTTTAACACCGACTGTACTTAAAGTCTCGGAAAATTCGAAGATAAAACAATTTATAACACCCAAGTGTCAAGCAATCACGATTCACACAAATATTCTTCAAACTTAGGAAAATTCATAAGCCAATTTGTTCGATTTATTTAAAATAAACACCCTTCGTGGCGAAAGGGTTAAATGTAATTCCATAGACACGATAGAAAAGAAGACTGTATATTGCATACGATGGGACGTTTTAATTTCTCGCACGAGGAACCAAGATCGAAAGGACCTAAAATCGTTGGTGGCAAAAGTTATTTCGTATATGAACCGGTCCAGTGGCTGATAACAGAAATTCCTTCGCACATTCCCCGGTCGTTTGCGAAATGTCCACCGAGGGACGACCGCGGGGGGTGAATCGGCTCAACAAGTGTTACGTCAGAACGAGCTTGCGTCTACCGTTCGGTCGATTCGCGGGGGTGTCGACGTGCTCTCTCGTTCCGCGCCTCGTAATCGGAGGCGGTACCTCGCGAGTTTCGCCACATCGTGCATTTCTCCCATAATGCATTTACTTTCGTGTGATTCTGAGTTCGATCGAATACCATCGATGACAGCAGTTATGATTGTGCCTTTTTATCAGCTGTAATAAAAAATTCGTCGACGTACCTCCCAACCGTATATAAAGAAGACTGGAATTAAGAAATTTGATTTTAATAAAGGTAAACGTAAAAAGAGTACTGCGTGATTTTTTTATATTAGCTTTTTATTTAAAAAAGGCGGTATTTATAGGTGTTTTGTATTTTTTCTATCAATATGGGAGAATCGATATTTCGTGATAATCGCGTACATTTTTTGGAAAATTAATTTTTAGTTATATTTTTTCAAACGATTTTATTTTATTGTATTATATTAGAACTGTGGTAAAGTAGAAAGAAATTCGTGTGTCTTGGAAAGACATTATTCGTTACGAGTTATGAGAAAACGCAACGAAGACACGCGACCAGAAGTTGAAGTAAAACAGGGAATAAGCACTTCATGAGGTCAGATAATATTGAACATAATTTGATAATGAACACAATAATGGCGCAAAATGGTATCCACTGATAGATCATTACCGTAGGAATGCAATAAGACACTGTACGCGCCGAGTGAAAGGGCGAATATGTGTAAGAAGTTTCACCTCGTTTATGAGAAACTTTTTGTCAATCTCATTGTATTTATCGCTTCTTATATGAAATACACTTTACGCTTACAAAATATGGATAACCTAATCCACTTAGGAAGAGATAAGGCTTACATCACTGATCTAATTCTTCGTTACTACTCCGACCATTTAAACACAATCATATTTCATACTAACTTTTTAAATATGAAACTATCTACTGTAATTAATTCCGGTCTTTTCCAACGAAAAAAAAAAAAAAAACAAGCTCCCTAAAAATCAACTTACAATTAACACATTAAATGGAGATGTCGACAGGGTGTCGTCCACAGAGATGTATCCCACCACTGCTTACAAAAAATCCTGTTACCATTCAATTCGTCGTAGCTCTCTAAATTTCACCTTGAACTACTAAATTATCACAAAAACAAACAAAAAATTCGTCCACGATTAAAATATTTTTTTCATCAACGTCTCTTAACACCGCATTGAACGTGTCAACGCACTATCTATACATCCATAATCCCCCTTAAACCTTCTTTAAACATCGCTCTTAATTAATGCATCTCCAAACTTCCAAAAACCCCCAACCACAGCCAGAACCATTAAAAAAAAAAAAAAAAAAAAAAAATTCAAAGCCGGACAAATCCACTCGCAAACCTTTCCAACCAGCCATCGAGACCATCATCCACGGTCGTGGTAGCGTGGAGTCGAATCGACGACGGTGTCCGGGTCGCAAGCTTTGTCGGCAGCGGCGGCAGGAGGACGCGGTATCGACGTCGGTGGTGGTGGCGAGGTGGCTGGTGGTGGCGTTCGCGTGGTGGTGGCAACTGGCGTGGAGAGCGGGGCCGGAGTGTCGGGAGGGAGAGAACGCGGGTCGCGGAAGGAGAGGGAGGGCTGGCCAGTCTACGGTGCAGGGGGTGCAGGGGGAGAGGGTGGAGGCGGTAGGTGTCACGTGGGCGCGAGTAGGCCCCGCCTCCGCGAAGTAGTTCGAGGTACGACGCGTCATTCATGGCCGAGCTAAAGGCTGCGCCACTCTCCGGGTCCGTCCAGCTGCAGCGGCTCGCGAGAGGAACCCACGGGAACACCTGTCTCCCCCGCGTAACCGTGAGCATCCGGCGAGGACCGCGCCGCCGACGACGACGACGCCGAGCGTCACCAGGGAGACCGCGCTACCACCGCGACCGCCGCAACGTCCGCGTTTCAACGTTTGCTTCCTCCTCGCTAGTGGATCGCGAGAGTGTCCGGTGAGCCGTGTTCCGGAGCCGGTGGCAGGCTCGCGGAGAGGCCGCCGGCTCGCGTCGTGCATGGGAACGATCATGTGTCGACAGTGTGTCAAGTGATTCTTCTTTTCGTCGAAGGTTTCGTTTTTCTTGTTGTTGGTGAAGATAAAAGAGGAACGAGACGTGTAAGCAGGGGGAAGGTATCGTAGCGTGTACCAGGAGGAAGGGGAGGATTTTGAGTATTGGAAAGCTCGGAGATATAGACGGAAGTGTTTGTTGGCCGATTACGAGATCGTGGTGTGTGAATATCGTTCGTATACGGTACATTATTGTTCGATTCGGTGTGATCACGGTGTTTCGACGGACGGACAAGATTGACGTTCGTGGTGGAGGGCTGGCTAATGCACCGCGGCGGCGGTGTCGCCGGAAGCGGTGCTGGTGGAGCCGCTGGTATCGCCGGTGGACCGGCCGGAAGTGGCGCGTTACCATCCACGAGTCACCGCGGCCTCGAACTGGAACATCCGTCGGCGATGCCCGGTGCACCGGGTTTCCATTGGGGGGCGATGCTCGCCGGCCACCACGCGGCCGCCGCGGCGAGCATGATGCAGCCACCCCTGTCAGCGGCCGGTGAGTACACCCCCGCGCCGGCACATCATGGGCCCACGCACCCCGCTATGCCCATGGACCTTCACGTTCATCAGGGATTTCCTTACTACAGGTTAGTCCACCGACTGATGCGCTTTATAGGCATTGTTTCTTTTAGGGGGTTGTTTTGATTCTGTGTACGCGATGACTGAGAGTGGTCATAGCTGGTGGAACAGCCTGGGTTGCTGTTGATGTTTTGGAATAGGTTTTTGTGGTTGATCGGTATGNGTCTTGGTGATTGGACATGTGGTGCTAGGAGAAAAAAAGGAAAATCGATTTTGTCGAGCTTATTTTGTTACGCGCAGCTTCTTTGGTAGCATAGTAGCGCGATTAAGAACTCTGTGCCCAATGACCGGCGATGCGATACCTCAGGCTTTCGCCTATACCCGCGGATATTGGCTGCGACTGTGTTACCGCCAAGTGAGTGCATCGCGTTTGTAAAAAATTGCATCGTTGCCTTCTAACCTTGCTACGGTTCTCCGATTCTTTTTGACCAAATTGTGCACTCGTTTGACTAAAAAAAAATTGGTGACTTTGTGAAAAATTGTTATGAATTATTTAACACGAAAATGATACATATTTTTTTTTTCAAAGTGAAAGAGAAACACGATTCGGTCAATAATGACCTATAGGCGATAACAAAGTTAATTAATTCATTCGGTTAAGGCAGAGATAACGAGTTTTGTCACTTCTAGCTGTAAAGATGTACATTCTTGGATAGTTTTGGTCGATACGGATTACAGAATCCACCCAACGGGACTCGTCTGTTCTCTGGTAGCATATGGAGCTTGAGTTTGGGACAGTTCACGTTTCACATTTCCCTCAGTGAAAACCAACCTGAAAGCTGTAATTTACGCACAACTCGCGCAACAACATTTCGACGACACGTGACGACGGGATTTTTCAAGGAAGTAGAAACGTCTGTGGCATTCGTGAAACGTGTACGAAGTTTTGAAATTTTCGGGATCGGCGAGTGGCGGCTGAAGGCATATAACTGGTTCGCTGATAACGCAACGCTCACGGCGAAACCAGTTCGCCGGTGCACACGCGTTTCTCGTATAATATTTATAAAGCCGATTTCTTCTCTCGCATGTAACCGGGCCGTGTGCGCGTTAATAAACTTCAGACGGACAAGTTTATCTCGTGCTAAGCGATTCTATCGGCTCGAACGTTTACCGTGACTCGCGTGGCGTCCGTGTGAGGATTCAATTAGTTATGACAACTTTGGATTCGAATGAGTCTTGACTGTGGACGTGCGTGGAAATTGAGCGAAGGGAAATTAATTCTTGTCTTCGATGACTCTGGGTTCTCTGTAATTTACGAATTTTAAGGTCGACTGATGTTTTGTGAGATTGGAATAAAATTTCTTTAATCGAAAGAAAGTTTTGCTGATTGTTATACGAACTTTCTTTTCAACCACGGTTTCATCGCATAATCATTAACGTAACATAATAAAAGGAAAATCTAATTTAAAAGTTAAAAAAAAATATATTAATTGTATATAATAGCCACATCTTAAGATATTCCAACGATTCGTTAATTTTATCGAAACATTTACAAATCTTCGTCGACGAAGGAAACTAGGCAACAATCTCGATACACCAAGGCAAAACGAGAACCACGCTGCGAAACAATGTTCAGCGACGATACACAGGTTTCAATTTTTCCGACAGTAATGCACACTTGTACCGGCGCCACGTTGGACCGTTATCAATTTTCTAGATTGCTCTGGAAACGAAGCACGCGAACGATATCGAGCTTTGCCGATTCTCCTACGCCGGCGGCAATTACATTTTTCCGTGCACTTGTGCGCGGGCGCGCACACAATAATGGCGACTCGGAACAGCGTAACGCAGAATATTATTTCACGTGAGACGCGCGTGTTCCGTAATTTACGCGGCTCGATGTACGATTCCGTGTAATTGACAGGACGATCGATGGATCTGATACGAGATCTAATCGAGATAGCCGCTTCGATACGACTTTTTTCTTTTTGTCCTCCTCCTCCTCCTACTCCTCATCCTCCTTCATCAGCTTCCCCTTCTGACTTCAACTCCTTCAGGTTTCGAGGAAGACTTTCGAAAAGCGGCCACGGTTGTTCTTTGTTAATCGTCGCGATGGCAAGCGCACACTCGTTCATCGGTTCCACTCGTGTACTATAATTATTCACACTCCATAATGCAGTACACGGCGATACGTAATCCCGGCCGGGGCCTGAAAAGGAAGTATACGAACCGCTCGTGTAATTATACACTCGCCGTGGCTTAATCTCCTAGCAAATTGTATTAAGATTTTTTGCAAATTTTCGCACGTTGTGTCGTAAATCCATTCGACGGCCGAATAGGATACGTGTACGGCAAATGGGCTTCGGCTGTTTTCAATAGCGCTCGATTAATCTTTCCTATGTATCATTTGCTTTCTTGTGTTTTCATTTCCCTTTTTCTTTATCTTGCTTGGTTTTTTTTGTGGTTATTCCTTTTTTTCTTTCTTTTTTTTTTTCCTGTCTGCGTGGAATAGAGGAAGTTGGTGTTTATGTAATATATGAGTGTTGAGATAATTGTGGTTAGTACGAGAGAAGAAGTCTATCCAGTAGTATCGTGGATAGATTTGCAGAGACGTAACGTAGCTGCAATTTAGGTCAGTTTTCCTATAAATTTCACAAACTTTGGAACCATTAATCGAACATGCAAATAATCTCTGTTCTTTAACGACTTTTTAACGACGGAAACTTAGTATTTGCTGAAATCGCGACTGACGCTCTGACGCGTACGGCGCCAGCCCAAAAAACTATATTGCACTATTGAATTGTAGGAAAATTATCTGGTTATACTTGTTTCTTTTTTTCCTTTCGTCTTATCTATCTATAAAATCTATCTGATGTTCATTCAACAAATATTTCGTTGCAATAAATACCGTATCCGTATCATGCCTATGAAAAATGAAATTGAATAAGTTTAAAAATATCCGGCCTTCGGAATTCATTCTAAAATGTTCATACATTTTCTAGAACCATTTTAAACACTTTATAAACACACTGAAGTTAAAATCCAGCAATTCTAAACCAGTAACGGCCATTTTCTTTAGAATCTTCGCTGAAGTATTTCTTTCTGATAAAATTCAATACCAAGATTAAATATCATTTAAATCAAAGATTACCAAAACTGTAGCAGTCATTTTTTCAAATTCTACTTTTCAATAAAATTAAATACCAAAGTTAAATACTATTTTAAACAATTTATAATTAAATTGAAACCTATGTCGAGCAATTTAAAAATTACAACACCCACTTTTTTAGAATTCTTTCCAAAGGATTTCTTTCTAATAAAAATCAATGGCAAGGTTAAGTGCCATTTTAAACACCTTATAAGGAGATGTGATGAAAAACTACCCTTAATTTGTCGCCATTCACCCAGATTACCACGGCCGATTAATAAGTATCAGTGTGATAAGCTGACAGTGGTGATCGACTGCGACAGCATTAGCGAGAACAGCGAACGGACGCAAAAAGCGTCACACAAGAAACTTATTATAATCCGCGGCTCGTCCAGGTTATTAGCATTCCGCTATCAATTATCCAGCAGCTCAGGCGCTCGAAATAACGAGCTTGGCTCTGTTCTTCTCCGTTCTCCGCTGACCGCCATGCGTCTCCTTTCTTTTCATCGACGGAATAATCGCGCTGTTTAATCGCTCGAAACGCTTCAACGATACGGGTCGTCGATAAAATTTATTTCACTTTGAATCATTCGATTCGAGCGCTATTAGAAACAACGGGGGTGCTTTTAGACGAGGAGATACTTCTTTAGCGGCAATGTGTTTGTGAGAATGTTAGGTAATAATTGTGTGTTTAGTAGTTGGAGGTATTTAAAAATTTCAATCTATTTAGCTAGAAATATACGTGTACGGATAATAAATTAGAACGTGCAAGGTGAATCAGGAATTAAGCTGTGGGTTAAAAATAATTCCGTGGACGTTTTAAAATACTCGATTTAATACTTCACGCTCAAAATTACACATGGCGACATATATTTCTTCAAAAGTTAAGTTTTAAGTTTTTTATATTTTCGTCAATTCACGTTTTTTGTTTCGTTTTGAAATAAAACAAATGAACGAAATAAATAAAAATCGTGAACATTTGTATCATTCTTCTTTTTTTTTTTTTTTTCTTTTCAAAACAATACTTCAAGTTTTCATAAGTTTCCTCTAAAACTTAAAAAAGTTTAGGAGTGCAAAGGGTTGATAATGGTACGTTCACGGCAAAAGCCAATACAATATGTCCTTTTGGACTATCCGTTAGCCGTGTAGGACGTCCCAGTCAGTATAACCTGCCTTAGTTTTATTACCCTCGGCCCCAAGGATTTTCCCTTAAAAGGGAAAGCGCCTTGACGAAATGCACGTGGCCTGTTTCAGCCATTTACCAGCCAGTTTGCTTACCGCGATTTTCTAACAAATGATTTAGAATTGGATTTCTATTAGAATTATATGAAAAAATAAGGATTTTTCGTATTTATCCACGAGTTACACTGAAACCATAACCTTCCACAAAACCTAGGTATATAGAAACGCGATCTTGCCGAAAAAGAAGATTCCACAGATGCATGAATACGTCTGAATATCTGAATATCTATGGGTACGTCTGTATATAAATTCTTAGGGTTGAATCTCCTTAAGGGGAAACAGTGCGGGGTAAACCTTAACTTGGAGAACCTCGCGATATTTATGATCTTAAAAATTAATATTTAAATTACTTTCACTGTTTCTTTATCGCATATTGCTTAGTGTACGTATAAATTAACTCCAAAACAAACTTAAGCTGCCAGCTTATAAATCGATGCTTGAACAATCTCTGAACCTCATCTATTACACCAGGTCCAAAGCAAAGCTTCCTGAAAAAGTCAAACAAAATTTACTTTATTATATAAATCCTCTTAAATATGAACCAAAACTAACAATTCACAGATCCATGCTTCAACAGTCCCTGAAACTCGTCTATTTCACCTGATTCGAGGTAAAGCGTCTTCAGGGAACTCGGACAACATTTGCCTTTTCCGTTGTGTACTCCGCGGCGATGTTTGACGGATAGATTGAAGTGGTGCTCCAAGTATAATGTCACAGAAGTTGCCCGGTGAAAAGAAACCCGTCTCCGACGCACGAGAAGGAGAGTACGAGGACGATGTGTTGACCTAGCGGTGCGTCGAGCACCACTTGTTGCCGTGTCGTACCTTGAGTACTTCTGTCAGTATACTCGACGCTGCCGCTACTCAAGACGGCCTCGAACCTCTATTGACAGATGCAATCGTCCGGTATTTGCATTAGATTAAACAGTTCCGATAATCGTTGATGCTCGGTCTCGTCCTAATTGGATTTATCGTGTCCCGTTGCGTATGTAAGTGCGCGCGTACGAATGTTTGGAGCACAGCTGGCCGAACGATTGGAGTACTCGAGTGTTCTGAAATTCGAATCGAGCAGTATGTTTGTCTCGTTACGAATTAAACTCGCGTGATTCGAGATCTGGACTCGTTTGACGCTTCAGAGTTTTGAATTGTTTAAGAATTTGAGGTTTTTTAGTATTTCAGTTGCCGAACGTTCGATGGATTTGGGTATTTGAGTTTTGGTGTTTTTGAAGTTTTGAATACTTGAATTTTTGAATACTTAAATATTTGAGTTTTTGAATATTTGAATATTTGAATATTTGAATTTTTGAATTTAAAATGTACCTGCATTAAGACATAAGATTGAACCCTTTAAGACGTGCTATAATTTGTGGGAGTATAATACACCACAGCAATTGTTCCAACTTTTAAAGACACACATATAGAATCTTTAATAGTAATAAGTTTTATTAAATTTATAATATAAAACATACAAAACTTTGCTTATTTAAATAAAATCTCAATTTTCTTGATCTTCGCTTAAATAAATTAAATTAGGTATCAGGAAACTAAATATTCTATTATCAAACAAATTTTTTTTATCCGAACACTTATCGTCTATTAAATTCGAGTACGGGAGGGCCTACTGTACCTCTAATGTTATATACACACGCTGACACCTCATTGTAGAAACGTGTAGCGCTATTGACCGACTTGACAAGCTACTTTCCACTGAAAACTCGGGTAGACCGGATTTCTTTGATCTTATCGATAATGATGTTACTCAGAAGCTTGGCCGGATGTCGAAATGTGCCGTTGCCGTAACGTAGGTCGCACATTTTAAAGAAATTCGATTAAGCAATGAGAAAAACGACCGCGACTCGTGCCTCTTGCTATCTTCTCGTAATTGACTCGATAAGTAATTGAAAAGGTATTTTTCGAGGAGAACAATTACGTTTGATAATTGCTTGTACAAAATCGGATTTTTAAGAGTTGTCGCTTGTTGCTTTAATTTATTGTAACATAATATTGAAAAATTGTATAATTTTCAAATTGTCAAATTTTGTAGCATTAAAAAATATTAGCAACAATGAGAAGGAATGGTCTGTTTCGTAATAAACTTAATCGCCACATTGTAATTCAGTGAAATCGGTCGTAGTTGTTTTCACGAAATTTGTCGAAAAGCTACGCGAGCGAGAACCGGTTACACACGTGCCGACAGTGGCAAAATGATAAATACGAAGGATTTAATCAGTATTATAAATCACACGAGTGCACGCGCAATATTGAATCGGCAATAAGAGGGAATGACCGCAAAACCATCGTCGCTTTGTTCGAAAGAAAATTAATCGTTTCTCGTGTATTTTTACAGGTACGGTAATTTAAGGTGCGATAACAGTAACTATTTTAAATAACAATAAATAATGATGAAGCAGATAAGCTAAAATTCATTTACTCGGACTACATTTACTGCTGAAATGTTTAAAACAAGTTAAACATTTAAATCGTAAACATTTTTATAGAGCTCGACTATGCAAATAACTATGCGAGCAACCGTGTACATATATACGTTACAAAAAATTTAAACAAAAACAGATTCATTATCCAAGATACTTTGATTTGATTAATCGAATTACGTGCGTCCAATTAAAATTATTTCGCGCATGATCGAACGAATTATACTCGAACGATACCTTGGACAGTATAATCAAATGATATGTTTAATCGCATGGTCTGCTCCAAATTAAGATACGAAACGTAAATCGTAATCCGACGCGCATAATTCCTGCGTCGATCGCGCCTCGGTATTGTCAGTCGGGTCTGGTCGACTTAAATTGCAGACCTTCGATGCGTACACACCGATCTTCTGACAGTTTGTCCGAAGATTGACAGACCAACCAGAGATGGCTGCGTTTAGTATCTCTGCGATGGATCACCGAGCTTTGAGATGTCTCGCGACAAAGGAAAGTTAACAGTCGAGGTGCCGTTAATTAACGCTGCCCAGACTAAGCGATGACACGCTTGTTTGGCAACCTTCGACAGAGCTTCCTGTATACATCTTCTAGATTATCATTTCAAATCGATAGAAGTACAATTTTACTTCGCTTCATACACGATCGACTTAAACCTAGTAGAAGTGCATCAAAGTTGGACGTTAATCGGAATGCTGTATTTCATAACAGTTATAATCGTATGGATCACAGACAAAGCATCTTCTAACTTTCTATCAAACGAATCACATATTATCGATATGTATGTTTGAAAATGAAGATAAATGAAAATTCGGTCCTCAATGGATTAATTGAAAACCTGGTCGTATCTCTTCCATCGACTATACCCTCGCGAAGAACGAGAACCGAATTCGATCGCGAGGCAGCCAGTTGAGAGAAACTGGTGCACGATTATCAGTCGCACGACGACACGCGTGTCGACTGCACACGGACAGTGTGCACGCGGGAGACACGGTCGCACAGGCATTGAGAGCGTTATTGAATGATGGCTCGACCAACTGCTAATGGGGCCGGACGCTCGCGCGACACACCACAGAGAAAGAGAAAAAGAGTCTGACTCTGAAACGAGAGAAAAAGAACGTAGCAGCGAGGAGACGGCTAGAAAGAGAGAGAGAAGGGACGAGGAAAAAAGGGTTGTCTCGTAAGAAGCGCCCGCTCTTGTGCCGTTGTTGCTGTTGCACCGATGCACAACCGATAGATGCATTCTTCCGTCGTTCCCCGAACCATTCGACGTCGGAGGAGAGCCGAAGAACCGAAGAACCGAGAGACTCGGGCTCTTGCCTGGCCTGGACCGACTTCTCTTCGTCTCTCTTTCCCTCCAGCGAGTCGAACGATAGCTCGCGAGACTCTGAAGGCGTAGCCAGGCTGGCTGCTGACCAACCGATAAATAAAATAACTCGGTTGCGTTTTTATCCAGTCGATGCTGCCTCATCTCCCTCTCCCTTCTTCCTTTGGCTCGATCTCTGTTTCGAGGTTGTAGATTGGAGTACGTACAGGGAACGGTCTGTCGCGAGCTTCGAGCGTTGGCAACGCGACACCCTCTCGTCGAGGGAAAATCATTTCGTCTTTCGTGTCCGTTTGTGATCTCGTTTAGGCGAGTTTTATTAGGTTCAGAATTTTTCTTTCTTTTTTATTTCTACGATTTTTCGTCGTATTCAACACTTTGACGCACATTTCTCGCATCGCCTTTAAATTAGTAGCGACAATATTTACACAATCGTTCCGAGCATAATTATTGATAAGAAAAGAGTTAAGATCACTGTTACGCTATTCTTAATGTTTCTTTAAAAATAGCATCGGTATATATTAGTATACGAACATCGAAATGACAACAAGAACCCATTTCGAGAAAACACAGCTGTACAAAGTCACACGAACGTGACAGCGCTCGTCAATGTGTTAAGATTACAGATTTTTTTGTCGGAGCTATGACTTATATAAAATCATTTCTAGATTTAGGAAGTTCGAGATATTATCAAACGTTTGAGAGTAAAATATTTGAAACAGAAAAAACAGTGATAAAATCCTCCGTCTTCGTTTCTCCCTCATGCTTACCATTTTACCCTTTTCATTTGCCAATTCTACTTCCCATCTTACACCACCACTCGTCCAACCCTTTCTTCCTTACACCCTGCTCCACCCTAGTCCACCCTGTTCCACCCTTTTCTCAATCTTCTTCATCTTCTCACCAAACACCCTATCTCATTCCTCTACACGTTCTCCCCTTATCTTTCACCTTCTCCGATCAATTTCCCTTCTTTATTCCACTCTCTATTCTCTCCCCCGGTCTTCGGTTCACCCCACCGGTTCGTTCCCCTCTGTCTCTACACGGGCCGTGGTACCAGGCAGCCCGGTAGTTGGAAGCGCAAACTTTTTTCTCAGCTATCGGTCGGTGGATCGCGCTGCGATGCTGGACTGCAATCAGAATTGATTATAGCCTGCCGAAACTGCGCCGCGGCCCGGCGCGTTCATATTATACAACTCGCCCGCGGCCCTGCCGCGTCTCTCGCTCGCGCGTACGACTCTTCCGACCTGCTCGCTCGCACGCCGTCTCCCCCTCGAGTCAAGATCATTCGAGGAGGGCCATGGTCCCCCTCCCGTCGTTCCTCCCTCGATATGCACGCTGTCCCGTGCCCGACGTCACTGACCCACTCGTGCCGTGCCTCTCGAGGGATCCTTGTCCTTTGTCGGGTTGGCGAGCCGCCCCTGCGCTTCCTTTTTCCTGAATTTCGAGACGGTGTCGCTTGAAAAACGGGCCCTGCTTCGAGAAAAAGGTGGGTGAGAGATGTGTGGAAGAAGAGTGACGGTTTTGGGGTGTAAAGTAGGGGTGGTGCAAGTTCGAAGGGATCGAGTGGTTGGTTTGATGGGTACGGAAAGAGGAAGAGGAGAAGGGGTGGTTTCAGGGATGAAAGGAAGTTGTGAGATAATCTTAGAGGCTTCTTTTTATTTGGATCTTAAGGATTGAAGTGTGTTATAGTTATTATAATAGTTTGTGGGGAAGGGGTGAGTTAGGAGGGGTAGATATGATATTTGCAAAAAGGAGGTAGTTTTAATAAATCTTGCAATGGATGTAGAGAAAAATTGAAGTGTGTTATAGTTGTTAATTTGCGAGAAAGGGGTGAGTTAGGAGGGGTAGATATGATATTTGTAAAAAGGTGGTAGTTTTAATAAATCTTGCAATGGAAGTAGAGAAAAATTGAAGTGTGTTATAGTTGTTAATTTATGGGAAAAGGGTGAGTTAGGAGGGGTAGATGTGTTACTTGCAAGAAGAAGGTACTTTTAATGAGTTTTGTATCGAAGATGGAGAAGATGTTATTGAAGTCTTTCGCGATGAATAGATTGGAAGATTTTTTTATATGTTTTGGTTTTACATGGTTATCAAGGATTATCTTGATGATTTCCTTTATGAAAGAATTATAAGTATTTCATGATTGTTTAATGATAAAATCGCTTCGGTTATAAAACAGTACTTTTGTAACAGCTTTTAAGCTCTATGGAGTAAAGGACGTGATACTATGTAATTAATCTTGAAAGTGTTAACGATATTTTATAAGGTGTCCTTAGTGCCACAGTTTTTTCTCAATTTTCGGCTACCCAGTATCCAATCAGAGAAATATCTCGAGAATCTTCGCCGCGGTACGGAGGCAAGTAATATTCTGCAGCATCGGAAACGTTAATTAATGGGTCGTACGTCAGTGAAACCGAAGGGTGTGTGCCGCAGAAGTGATTTAATATCCGCTTTAATTAGTTTGAAAAACGCCCATTGAGAAAAAGGGAGCCCTACGCCTTGCACGCTACTTTGCTACGTTTTATTTCGATGCACTTGGTTATCAAGGCCGTGTGCGGTTTAGAGTTCACCGTTCAGCCTGCTGTTTCAAGAGTTCTCCATGAAAAATTCTTCCTTAAACGATTCGATGCTCTCTTCGAAGTTTCAATCACTTACCAATATTAACGACAGTAAAGAAAATTTTTCCGCAGCTACGCTTTAATACAAAATGCGTAAAATTAATATTATAATCAACGTACAAGTTCATATTGATCGATAATCTATTCGGTTAAGCATAGTTGTTCCATTGAACGTTCGTCAAAAAATTAATAAAAATTATATCCCAGTGAAAATGTGCTGATTTCAATGATACGTAATAGAAAAATCCATTGAATTAAACGTATCACGATAATGTTTCCAGTTCCCACAGTCTTTTCTCAAACTAATATTAATTTATAAATTTATATTGTTTTCAATTACGTAGCTAACCTCCAACACCTATTTTAAACCTTCTTTCTTATCCGCATCACAGAAGAATTTTCCAATTTACTCTGGTTCGATTCGAGGTAACCATGTTGCACCCCTAAAACGTTCGTCAAAGAACTATCAAGAAACTGGATTGTTTGAGTCGAGGCTACCGGTATTCCACGGCTGGTTATACGTAACGCGGACAAGAAAGCGGACATGTAACCGAATAGACGTTTTTTTTTTTTAATGGCCACTAAATTCTCGGTGGAATTCCAGCAGTGTTGAGTGGTGATCATAGCCACGGTACCCGATATTTCTCATAAATCGAGAACTATATCTTGGGCGAAGTCAAGGTCCGACAACGTGGAATGCAATAACGCGCCGCGTATTTCGCAAACGACCGGGTATTAAGTTTGAGCCACAAAGTACCATATTTGTCGTTATTTGCTGGAAAGCAGTAAAAGTGGCCGCGTGTGTGCCGGCGTGTTCAGTGTTCGGGGAACAAGTGTGTATTTTAATGGCGAGGCTAAGCCACTGTCTCTGATGCTGGAAACGGTTTAACGTTTATTGAGTCTTCGCTGTTGTAATTTGTGTTAAATAGAAATCGTTGGACAAAACGTTTCGCACAAATTGATCGATAGCTGCTTGATCGATACTAAAACTGATTCATCGTTTCGAAATTTATTTTGTATTATACGACATTATCGTCAGAAATAGATATATTTCTCAGGTAATGCGGAATTACTTATTTATTATTATAATTTAGCTTCCACAGTTACAATTTAAGGCGTTTTAAAGTTACTTTTACAACGTAACTAAAAAACATATTTTTTTATTGAAATTTTGTCTTCATCAAAGTTGTTCGTTCAATGTTGGTTTCAACGATACCAAACATAGGATTTTATCTTCACGCGTGGCTGATATTTATCGCACAGTTTTCCAAAGCAAACATCGTGGCAGCACTTATGACAACGTCGCCTGAGCTCAGAATTCCTTCAATTTTTTCCTTTTTTTTTTGTTTTTTTTTTTTAACACGAAAGTACATCGAATGATATGTGCCAACTGTGAGTAATGAAATTTATCGAAGCGTGAAATGTGAGTTTTTATCAAACTTTCGCGCTGTGCTTCTCGACGTTTGGATCAATATCTTTTTCTGGCATCATTACGTCAACCTTATTACAGCTTATGCAACTAACGATAGAAAATCGTAGCTCGATGTTGCGGTGCGTAGCTGGTCGTTAGTAGAAAGTTATATCCATTTACGTGATATGAGAATAGCTTTGAGAATCATGAGCCATGAACGCTTTGTACGCTTAGGAACGGTGATCTTAGAGATGCGATCGATGCTCGTCTGCATTTTCATGTCCATCAAAAGCGCTTCCATATTTATCTATTAAACGGAACACCATTATTACCCTTCCCTTAAACACTTAATTTTAATAAATAATCGTAATAAACGTTTGTTGACTATACTATTCCATAAAACTCTCCGACATTACGAACTTGAAAACCTTGACGATTCAATTTTTTTTGATTTATCGAATTCAACTTCCACCCTCTGGTAAAGTCAAAAAAATCACCAGAATATTAGAATGTCTCGTAAAACAATATACTCTTTCCATGTTTAATTTACTAATACGAAAATAACCGTAGATATACAAAAAAAAGAAAAAAATGTCAAATATATCATCGTAATCTCATTATTAATTCAAAATTAACGCAATTGGCGAGACGCGAGACGACTTAACTACAGACGATTTAAGATCCTGGAAGCATGATTAAAATAGCGCAATATTTTCTCAGACAATCTAACAAACAAACGACTCACTTGATATCTCGTTATAGTTATCTCATCGCTAAAAAGATAAATAACCTGACCAGTTCGCGCAAGTAACAGAAAAGAAAGAAAACAAATTTTTTTGTCATATTTCGTCGAACCAATTTCGCGTCCGGTCGCCTATAAATCGCGCTTGGGCTTTAAGACTCGCTTAATTCTTACACCCTGTTGAAAGTTAATAGGAAGCGACGAAGAAAGTGTGTAAGTGGCCGATGGGTGTTGCCAGACGTAGCCGGGCGCGATCCTAGGGGAGGAGAAGGGCGTAAAAAAAATGTTTCTACAACCCCTCGACAGTTCTCGGTGACTCCCTAAAGTCTTCGAAGCGTAACTTAGCATACTTTATTTGATTTTTTGTATTGGATAATAGTCTCAGGTAATAGGGTGGCTGGCGAAGCAAGCCGGAGAAAAGGCAGGGTTGTCGAGCGAATTTTCACGCTCTCCCACTACTGTTGCATTAACAAATTTACATTTTTTAAATGGAAGGGTCGCGCTCTCTTTCTCTCTCTCTTTCACTCTCGGGGTGATAACTTGCGGCCCATTTGTTCCTAGGAGAAACGAAACCGCTGGCTCCGTTGCATCTTAATAAAGAATCGAGCGTACTAAGCTTGCTAAATTGCAAGCTTTCCTTCGAGTTTTTTCGTTCGATGCTCGAACTTCGAGCGAAAAAGAATTATTTCTTCGATTCGAAATATGAAGTTCCGTTCTTATACACAGCAAGGATTTCCTGTTGTCCGAGAATAAATTATCGTTGTTCGATGAAGAAACGAATGCTTGTTACAAAGTCGCTGCAACCAGTTCCAACTCGCGTGGGCCCACTGGTAACTGCTACATAGTAGTCGAACAGATTGATGACCGCCACCGTTGGTTACCACAAGTGGCTGAACGCGTGGAAAAGCTAATCGTGTGAATTATACAATTTTTTAGTCGAAAACACAGTGCGAAACTCAAGGTTTGTTTAGACTGGAATGTCGAAGTAATTGGATTAATTCTCAATATTTTATTTTTAATTCCCAATTAATATTTGCATAATGTTCTTCGTAAACATATACCTAATGCGACATATACCAAACTTCCAACTAATTTGCTCTCAACGCGATGGATTCTTCTTCTCGATAATTGCACGAACAAATTGTAACAAGAAGCTAAACTTCAAGAACAAGCTGCTCAACCTTAAGAAGGGAACGAACGATTCCGTTCAAAGTTCCACGAATGACAATTTGCTTTACGATCAGTTTTCTTTGCTTACCTCCGAGGGGCAGCGGCAAACGAGATCTCGTCGAGCCGAGTCGGTTCTCTTCATAATTTGTCCGCCGTGGTTCGTCCGGCTCCTTAATGTCCGAGCATTATCTCGCTATCATATTAACCTTTTCGTTTAAAGTACATATTGGGCTACCATGCGTCCATTAGCATTACATGAAACCGTGACGATAAGATCGGCAGTCCTATTCTATGCGAACGTCGATACATTTATACGGACAATCGACGTCCAGTTACTCAGTCCACCAAACACGGCCTCATTACCTAATGATTGACTGACTGACTGGTAGCGAGCCGAAGTTAATCGACCTGGAAATGTCGGAAGGGCCGCGTTAAAAAGTTCAATCATACGGTACATTCTTGGTAATTATTTGTAATTCAACGGGGTATCGCAGGGATTGTTATGCGAACAGAAGTATTCGTGTATTTTATCGTGCTCTGTACGTCTTTTTATTGATTTTTATCCCTGTACGAATAATTATACTGAATTCTCTCGGTAAACCGGTACCGAGACAAAGGACTTTTTTCTTTAAAAAATTTCTTTTAAGCTCTTAATTCAGCTTCAGTTCTACGTATATATGCTACTGGACAAAACTATAGTAATTTTTTTCATGGTCAATTTAAGTATTAATTTATTCGACGATTAATTGCAATCGTACAATTTTTTAATAACGATTAAAGAAAATCCAGTATTTATCAACCGTCAATTATTATCAAAGAATACACTAAAGAGGTTGATCTGTAAATAATAATTTTGTTATTATAATTTTGTCCAGTACCGTGTCTACAATATTTCATTCCAATATCCATTATTTTCTGAGAGGTACATATATTGCAATAGCAAATTTTACATATTTCTCCGTGTCCCATAGAAATTATTTCCAACAAATTTTTCACCCAGGAAAAAACACAAATAGCATAAACAACTCGCACAAAAGTTCCCAACTTTTACTCATCCTATCTTGACCACGTTCCAAATATTACTATCATCTGATGTACACTATTAAATATTTCCACAAAACTCCGTAAAAATCAGACAGATTCCCAAATAATCCAAACAATCGCTCACGATAAAAAATTACCCTCCTCCCATTTTATTTTTCAATGATTTACCGCGTCTCGGGCGCGGAATCGCGGCTGGGCTCTCTTGAAAAAAAGAGAAGAAAAAAAATGATAGCAACCACGATATATCTGTCCCGCGGCGTGCAATCTTTAAAACATATGTTTTTCGTAATCGTTCGCGCGGTTCTATTATCGGGCCGTGGTATAAGGGGGCAGAAGGGCGGAGGGGGCAGCCGAATCCGGGGGAACATGCTCGGGGCGCGAATCTATACATATTTAATGAGAGCACGCAGTTGTAAAAAGCAGCTGGCGAATTGCTCCCCGGCAGAGTGACTCGGCCAGATACTTTTATTCAAATCTCATAGCCGCCGCGCTGAGATGCTTCTCGCGGGAGCCGCGAAAGGCATATCAAAAGAAAAATGCTCTCGCCGCCTTTCCCGCATGCATAAACATAATCCCCGCATAATGTATATTTCAAAGTCTTCCGCTCGGCATCACTGCTCATTACTATTAGATTGATACTCGCCACCCTCTTGTGGTTGCCCCCCGCGTTCTCACTTTTTCTCGATTTCATCCTTCGGGATAATATTTGACAGCCATTCCGTGTTTTTGTTTTTCCCAGTGGATACGACTTTTTTTATTTTTTTTTGTTTTGTTTTTTATTTATTTATTTTATTCTATTTTTTTCTCTGTTTTTAGGCGCTTTAGGTATTTTTTACGTATGTCAGAGATATTGAAATATTTTTTACGACTGGCGTAGCGATGAATGTAAGATTTTTAAATGTTAAAATTTAATATTAAGATTTTATACTTTACTAAAATATATTATATTACAATAATTATTATGTTAAATTTAAAATATAATATATTAAAATTTAATATTAAGATTTTTAAATATTTAAATATAAAAATTGAAATTTTAGCATAAGCAAAAGTGGTTTATGATTTTTAAATTATTGAAATTGTTGACAGTATTTTTTAATACCGTTTTATCTGTCATTTTGTTGTTAAAATTGTTTGATTTTAAATTCTAATACTAGTTATATTAGATATTTAGTATTAGCGTGGTATGAGAGTATTAATAATATTAATGTAAGTGAAATATTCGAAAATATGACGTTGGCTTCAAGGTTCTCGTAGATAAGAACCCCGTACGGGTGATCGACCGCTGCGCATTTTGGGTTAGTTTTGTTTTTCCTTTCCATACGTGCGGATCGTCGGTTTTCGGTCGCGTGTGCACGATTCACGAGTCTATTTCACAAGCGACNATATAATCGTACAATTTTTTACTATTTAATGTCATCGCCACTACTTTACACACAAATATACTATTCACTTCAATGTTTTATCACTACTTTATCCACGAATAAATATACTGTTCAATGTCATCATCATTACTTTACACACAAATGTTCTACCCAGTTCACTATTTTACTATCACAACCCTACTACTATATAAACACACTATTCTCTATCATCATCACTGCTTCATCCATAAATAGATATACTATTCAATGTCATCACCACTACTTTACACACACAAATATTCTACTCAGTTCAATGTTTTACTATCACAACCCTACTACTATGTAAACACACTACTCTCTATCATCATCGCTACTTTATCCACAAATAGATATACTGTTCAATGTCATCATCAATACTTTATCCACAAATATACTACTCAGTTCAACGTTTTACCATAACCACACACTATGTNTTTATCTGTCATTTTGTTGTTAAAATTGTTTGATTTTAAATTCTAATATTAGTTATGTTAGATATTTAGTATTAGCGTAATAGCTAATACTAAAGTAATAATATTAATGTAAGTGAAATAATCGAAAATATGACGTTGGCTTCAAGGTTCTCGTAGATAAGAACCCCGTACGGGTGATCGACCGCTGCGCATTTTGGGTTAGTTTTGTTTTTCCTTTCCATACGTGCGGATCGTCGGTTTTCGGTCGCGCGTGCACGATTCACGAGTCTATTTCACAAGCGATACGAGTTGTAAACGTGTTTCTTTCGTGTGTTTTCGAAGTGTTTTGTTTTATTATTCTCGAATGTGCGTCGCGAGTACTACCGAATCTGCGGTCGAGCTCTGTTGCAGCAATTGCATAAGGTTCAACACCCTCGGTAAGCTTACTTTTACTATCTATCAGATATAATTGTATAATTATATAATTATATATTGATATTAATAGCGGTACGTGGCAAGTAAAGGCTGATGAGATAATTCCAAATGTTATTTCACTCCACGATGATACTTTTTTTTTCTCTATGTTTTCCTTCTCACGTGTTCACCCTGTAATTTCGTTTGTCAAGTTAGTAATTATTAATAACACTTATAAAGGCTAGGAATATTAAACGACGGGATTAAAGGACGCTGATGCGACATTTCGTTCGAATCAACCGGTAATAATGTAATCAAGATGAATAATTTAGATAACCTAGAGTGATTAACCAACGATTACGACGATCGCGATCACTTAATTAAGATAACACGTTAATATTATACGAAGCAGCGTATCATTATATAATATATCCAACAAAAATTCCTAGCCTGTATGGAGTGAAATTTTTTGTATCGTCACAATCGTAACACGCTCCTACAGAGTGTCTCAGTGATCGTCTTAAAACTGTAAAAGGGATTATACTTGAATAAAATAATATTTCACGAAGCTTCGTTTTAGAAAAACATCGTGTTTCAAGATTCGTTACACACATTTGCTCTTAACTATTTTTATTTGACAAATTTTAAGAAATCTTCGCAAGAACTTAGGAGTCAATTACCCCTGTCGAGGTCACTCACGTTCTCATTTTTGTTATTCAAATTTTCTGAATTGAGACGAGTACAAAGAATTTGTTATCAATGCGTACAACCTTCTATTTCAATTTTATGTCGTAGCTTCGTTTGTATTAAAGTTGAAAAGTATTTAAAAAAATAAATAAAAGAATCGAGAAAGTCTCGAAGACCGTAACAGGGTTAAATAAATTACCTAAATTATCAACTAAAGTAAAAGCATTGCATACAAAAATAGTCAGTTTAAAGAAAAAATGAGTATACAATCGATAAATTTATTTGACAACTTTTCCTTCCAACTCGATCGAAAGATTTAGTCGCGCAAGTAGAATGGGAACAATTAGACGAGCCGAGAATTTCAAATGTATTCCGGTGCACCGCGTGAGACGCACGTGAATCATCGAACAGAACTTCGACATACATAAAAATGAATTACTCGCGCGAAACGAGATAATAATGAGACAGTCGGGCCCCGTTCGACTCGCCTCGAACGCATACAAATCTGAGCAGCCCCCCTGCAGGAGTTGTCGCGATATTTCACGTGTCGTACAAACAAGGGGGCGCGGATTTCTTCGTTAAAACGCGATTTCGATCTGAAATATTTTCTTGCTACGAGTTCCACCTCTTCTTTCTACCGTTCCATTTTTACTTTTTCCTTTTCTCGAGAGATTTAGAGGAAAATATAAATCGAATTCTTTTCTTTTCTTTTTCTAGAACAGGATACGCTTTAAATTACACTGAACTTCTAAAAAATTACCTATTCAAAATCAATTTTCTATCAATGAACAGAAACAAATATTCTCTTTCAATATTCCTTAATTTTCCTTAACTTTCTTAAATTCTTTCAACGCAATCCCTTTATCTGCACAAATTTAAATTTAAGTATCATATGAACATTCTTCAGAAACTACCATTTTTGCAACTTTTCCAACAAATTTTTTCTTAAATTCCAACTACAATCAACACTGAAACTACCAAAGCGGTCGAAATGACCAAAACAATTTTTATAAATTTATAACTGTACACTTTAACGGATTTTCTGTGATTTTCTCTAAAATGTATGCGTGAAGATTTATTTACCTTGTGTTATATATTTTCTTAAATACCTAACTTTAAAATTTCTTTGGGTACAAATAGGTATACTTTAATCTCGGTAGTTTCAGTGTTAAAATTAATCTTCCTCGGCAAACAAAATTCATAACTTACAACATTTAAAAGAACAAGTACCAATTACTCTAACATTTCAAGCAACCCTTTCTCGTGTCGAAGACCAGATCGATAATCGTTAGATATTTATTCAGATCGCGTGAAGCGAGACGTTACAGGGCCCCGGTGGCAAAACGGTGGAACATGAATGTAGGTAAGCGGCGCGTCTGCCTTCGAGCCGCATCGGTCCAACACCGGTTAGGTCGAGTTGAATCGAGTTGATAAGGTTAACTGAGAGATACGGGGGCGTAGGGAGGTCAAGTGACTGTGTGGGCGGCACTGTTCGTCGTCGCCGAATACCGGCGCGATTAACGTCGTGCACGACCGTATACGTGAGTCCGTGTAAACTCGCTTTCGGCAATAGCGCGAACCTCTGATTAGACCGAACTTCTGATTAAACTGTCCCGAGAACGCATTGAAACACGTTTAAC
The DNA here is from genome assembly GCA_019453375.1 of Ctenoplectra terminalis. Classification (NCBI taxonomy): domain Eukaryota; kingdom Metazoa; phylum Arthropoda; class Insecta; order Hymenoptera; family Apidae; genus Ctenoplectra; species Ctenoplectra terminalis. The sequence continues at coordinate 163,875 of SMSQ01002924.1, read as the reverse complement.
ACTTTGTTCTCTAGACTTGTCGCGCACCTATGCTGCTTTCAACAATTTCAGCGTGAAACAATTTTTTTCTACGGCTTTTTCAGTGCTTCGTTTCTTTATTTCTTGGCGATTTTATTTCAACCTGAGGTTTAATTGTGGTTTTATTTATTTATTTAAAATATTTATTAAAAGGAATAGCGGTAATTTTGGTAAGTAGTAAATGTGAAAGACTCAGGCAAATTGTAGAATACAATGTAATTTTTATTTTGAATTGTGTTGTTATGATTGTTAAAATTTAGTATCAATAATTATAGGATTTTGAATATCGATAATTTATCGTACGTATATAAAATTATAGGATAAAAGAAACGAAGGTTTTTGTAATTGATATTGGAAAAGGGTTGAATAGTAGAGAAATTTAAATTTAAGTGGTGATGTAGGATGTTTCATTGGTGTTTATAAACGAAGGATTTTGGTATTTGATCTTTTCTTCTTTTCTCACAGTTTTCGCTTTGGAAGTTTATTAGTGAAAATTGTAATTTTGTTTTTTTAAGAATATCTGATGCCTTAAGAGAGTATTCTGAAGTTACTTGTACGGAACGTGTGGAGAGCACTTAGGTGACTTTAAGCGTTTGATTTATTTCAGTTGATTGAAAAAAAAATGTAATTTGGTAGTAATCGTAGATCTAATATCATTAACGAGGGTTAATATCGTCAAATAAGAGGTCAGGAATGCATAGTTTGCGATCATCCGATGCATAATTAGACTAGTAGGCATCTTAGTCAACGTATTGTTCCTTTAAATGGACATAATATAAAAAAAAAATTTGCAATTCAAATTACACAGAACAGACCAATAGAAAGTGGTAGTTACCTTTTTATAATATTAACAATCGTTAAAAAAACTTATGTTTTATGAGAACTATCTTTTTTTTCTAACATTCCTTCGCTATTTTGTGTTTCTTTACGTTAAAGTATTTTCATTTAACAAACGTAAGAAACGAAATAATATTAATGTCACCTGTCGCGTGCGTTCTGAACACGGCGTAAGTTTTGGTGTGAACGCGACTTAATCGCGAACAATTTTAAACAAGCAGTGCCAATTGAAAGGATGACTGTGACCGAGTTGAACAAGGGTTCTCAGCATATCCACTTGGCAATTCTCCGTTCAAAAATGACATTTCCTTATTTAACCGAACGTTCTTCGTTTTTAATCCCGAAGGTATCGAGCTAATTTTTCCAATTCGTATCATTGTATAGGCGAATCGAAAATACTTGTCTCGTTTAAGCTACGAGTAGGTCAGTAGTATTCGTGTATGAAGCCATTAAGTAATCAGAATACCTATTGTACTTACGTTGATTAACGACAACGGTATGGTAAATATCGTGTTCAATGAATACTAATCGTTTCAAGAGTTCATGCACCGTTTATAAATCGTTTATGCAGCCATTGAGGTACGAGATAGCGCATCGTAACTTTACGGCGACCATTTTTTTGTCCGGTTCACTGCATTGTTTATCTTTTTTCTAAATTAAACATGGTTGAATGGAGAACGATCAACTTGGATGTTTCGATTTATCGATGATTCTCGAGTAGTGGAACTTTTTTTTTTCAACCGACTAGTAGTAAGTCACTGAATCGTAACATGGAAGAACTTGTTTTGATTCTGATAATGGTACGGCAGCAATCAATCTCGTTCTTTTTTTCCATTTTTTTTCCTCTTCGTCATCGTTCAATTTGTTTTTCTTGCTCGTGGCACTCAATCGAATCTTCAGAATTTGAAATTTAATTCTTTCGCTGTTTCATAAATCATACGTATGCCACGATACATATCTATTTCGGGCTGGTAAGAGTCCCATATTTGGAGCTTCTAATATTCGATTCAATCCTACAGATACTATCAATTTTTCCAAGATTCGTTCGTCAATATTTTCAATCGATAATCTGTCACCATTGTTTTACCATATATCAAACATAGCATNTTCATAAATCATACGTATGCCACGATACATATCTATTTCGGGCTGGTAAGAGTCCCATATTTGGAGCTTCTAATATTCGATTCAATCCTACAGATACTATCAATTTTTCCAAGATTCGTTCGTCAATATTTTCAATCGATAATCTGTCACCATTGTTTTACCATATATCAAACATAGCATTCAATATAATCGTACAATTTTTTACTATTTAATGTCATCGCCACTACTTTACACACAAATATACTATTCACTTCAATGTTTTATCACTACTTTATCCACGAATAAATATACTGTTCAATGTCATCATCATTACTTTACACACAAATGTTCTACCCAGTTCACTATTTTACTATCACAACCCTACTACTATATAAACACACTATTCTCTATCATCATCACTGCTTCATCCATAAATAGATATACTATTCAATGTCATCACCACTACTTTACACACACAAATATTCTACCCAGTTCAATGTTTTACTATCACAACCCTACTACTATGTAAACACACTACTCTCTATCATCATCGCTACTTTATCCACAAATAGATATACTGTTCAATGTCATCATCGATACTTTATCCACAAATATACTACTCAGTTCAACGTTTTACCATAACCACACACTATGTAAACATACTATTTTCCATCAAATCACAACTCAAACCACAAAATACACTCTTCCATATCACTATCGCTCTCCGCTGTGCGACGCTTTGCACAATAGAACTTTTGCACCCACTTAATGCAACCTCGTCGATGAGTTGACAATGTTTTACCATAATCACGCACTATAAAAACATACTATTTTCCATCAAATCACAACTCAAACCACAAAATATACTGTTCCGTATCACTATCGCTCTCCGCTGTGCGACGCTTTGCACAACAGAACTTTTGCACCCGCCTAATGCAACCTCGTCGATGAGTTGACAATGTTTTACCATAATCACGCACTATAAAAACATACTATTTTCCATCAAATCACAACTCAAACCACAACATACAGTCTTCCATATCACTATCGCTCTCCGCTGTGCGACGCTTTGCACAATAGAACTTTTGCACCCACTTAATGCAACCTCGTCGATGAGTTGACAATGTTTTACCATAATCACGCACTATAAAAACATACTATCTTCCATCAAATCACAACTCAAACCACAAAATACACTGTTCCGTATCACTATCGCTCTCCGCTGTGCAACGCTTTGCACAACAGAACTTTTGCACCCGCCTAATGCAACCTCGTCGATGAGTTGACAAACGGCGAGCGGGAGCGCAACAACGCGTCGCATCCGCGCCGCTTCTTTTCGCGTCTCGCTACCCGCTGCGCGGAGCTGACTTCCACCGATGCCTTGGTGGTGCACGCCGATCCTTTCTTGCGCGGAACCAGTCGCCTGTTCCCTGAAGGGTTGATAATTCGCCGATTAAATTGAAAACGGCGAGGCTAATTGTGCCGCGGCTGTATTATTCATTGGATCCGGCGGGGCCACGGCTTCGATACACTTCGTGCGTCGATCGGCGAGTACGGTACTCGAGTACCGTACACGATCCCGCGGTTTTTACCCCGCGCGGAACAGCCGCCGAATACGGCGCTATCGGAGAAAAAGGCTGGCTTTCCTTCTGCTGTCGCGTTCTTGCAACGATCCAGCGTTTTCGGCCCGACTGTAATTGTTGCGATTTTTTGCTGCCCTATCTGTGGGGTTTCCCTTAATGCCGTCGGAAATTTGTTGAATCGAGAAACGCGGGAGGTATTGGGAATATGATGCCGTACGGTTTTTGTTTTGACGGATAAATAGGGAGAGTTGGAAGGAATAGACGGTTCTGCAGGCTTGGCTGGTTTTGATGAAGAAATTTTACGCTTTTTCTGGCTTCGTATTGAGAGATAAAAATTTACATTTTATCATCTCTTACTGGACATTCGTTATTATAGTTTTCTGATATAATATATTCTTTTTCACGACGCGAAAAATATTTACTCCACGGTGTTCGCAAGAGATCGTTTAGTCGCGATTATGTTTATTAATATCTTCGCGCAAAATTAACTAAAATAAGAATCTCGTGATACTGGGAAATTTGCTTCGATTCCAAGTACGGAACAAAGTTACGAGCCTTCTCCTCGATATCACCCCACTTGTATCTACATCTCCGGCACGTTTCGTGGTCACGGCCAATTCCCGTCCACCTGCACCGAAAACCAGGAGAACAAACCAAAAAGGGCATAATTTGACGAGCAAGATTGTGGAAAAGCATCGGGACGCCACTGTGTGGTAGTTATTAATAACAACCGCGGTCTCGTACGTCGTGGCTAACGATTCCAAAAATACAGCTGGTCCGCACGCCGCGTGGTCCAACTCAATGATAATCGCCCTTAATAACACACACGGAACACCGGTTTAACGTCCGAAACAGGGGATTACGGTGTCGAAAAAGTATCACGGCGTGCCTTCACGCTTGCTACATTGAAATCTTTCGCGAACCACCAACGTGGTGGTTGGTTCGACAGGCACACGGATAGGCAGCGCCGGAACAAACGATGGCCATCGCCACTTTGTATCCGGTTGCACGAGGTGTCGCGTCTAAACGGCCCTGTACGCACCTCGTGACGTTAAAAGGTTGTGTCAGCGCTCGTTAAACGATCGTCTCGATGGCCGGCCGGCCACCGGGTTGCTTCTTAAAGCGTGCCTCCCTCTCTTAACGTACCTGGCGTAATAGGGAAGACGAGGAATTAGCAATTTCGCCAGGCACCGACGTCCTGGCAACCAGAAGGGCCGTTCCGTAGCGATATAAACTATCCAGGCAAATGATGATCAGTCTTATGCATAATTTCCGGCGGTGAGTACCGAGAGATCGTACTTGAGATCCGATAAAAATTACATGATATAATGTGGGACGTCGGGTGATTCGTAGCCCACGGCTAATCGGCGTCGATTCGTATCGTGGCGTTTTTATCGGGCCCCGGCCACGAAACACGATTACGCGGTGGATCATGTCTTTAAGCCGCGGTGCCGACGATGTTTTCTTCCCCGTGGACACGGCGACCGGGCTGCTGGCCAGACCTATAACGTTCGCCATAAAAATCCTTAAACGAGATAAGAAGCTTGTTAATCGATGCACCGTGAACGGACGATCTTCGAACCTTCGAATGAGAAACTCCGCGTTTCGATTGTGACCGGTAAGAACTCGCGGACGATCGCGGGAGGACAATTAACCGCGATTACGCGGCTCAACGTTTCTTGCGAGAAACTCGCGAGTCCGATCGGTGTCGCAGATCGGTGTCGCAGATTTTTTTAGCAGAGGAGAGTTGTTTTTTGGGAGATTCGAGGGATGCCTGAGAAAAAAGATAAGTATAGAAAATACTGTTGAGGTTTGGGAAACGAGAATTGGAAAGATGGTAAAATTTGTAGTCGTATAATAGAAACGTAATTCAAATCGTATTTGAACTTTTTATACGCTTGAGGAAAATAGATTAATAAAATTCTTAATAAAAAAGTTATTTTACTTCCCTTTGTTCGGTTCATTTTTTTTTTTTTTTTTAATAGGACTCTTAACGCGTTGTGTGGATAAGGTATGTTTCTCCGAGGATCCAAATTCACGCTATAGCGCGACTATATATACGCTTATAATTAATCTGTTTATTTTCTGGAATAACTTGAACCGTTTCAAAAGCAATTTCTTTTCCTATTTTCAATTTTGAATCTCTTCGAGTGATGCGGCTTCCACCGAAACATAGCCGTGGCGGTCAACGTGTTAATTAAAAGTTATGATTGAACAGACGTCTTTGCATCAGTTAGTATCGGTTATAATTGAATTCAAGCTATTTGTTAAATTGAAAGTAAATATTTTTTTGTATTTATATTTGTATGATTAATTCCACGGCGAACTTCGCGATAGCAATTGTGGATTTGATTAGCGGAGCGCCTATGGATTGGTATGATGTAAGCAATGTTTGACGATAAAGGTCTGAAATAGATACGGTGCGAAAAGTATTTTATCGTTTCGCCTGGGCAATAAGAGTTAACTTGTTCTCCGAGATAAGAGCGCTTAGGTGAAATTATAGCCGTTGGAATGAATATTAACTATTTGATTTCCTTTTCTCATGAAAGAGTTACACACTTAGCAAATTATAAACTAGACATTTTTGTACTTCCATAATGAAAGTAATCATCATAAAATGTTTTCATCGATAAGGATTTCCTCTAAAACGGAAATCACGTTACGTGTTTTAATTTTATTTTCACTGAAATTAAGAATATTGTAGTGGATGTGTGTTTACAAATTTTTTTCCATCAAATTATGAGTACTTGTGGCTCGATGTTGTGAAGAAAATAATGAATATAAAATACACAGGCTATAATTATTTTTTACCAGATGTTGTCAGCGTTCTGATTATAGTACGAGAAATTTTATACGTTCCCGAACAATTTGTAAAACCATTTTTGCAGTTAGTTACGCCATTGATTGAAAATTATCCGCAGGAAATGTCGTTATACGCCGGTGGCACTATAGACCGGATCTTGCGTCCTTTTTGCGTCGGTGATGAATAAGTTTTAGCCGATATCAGAAAATATCTTGAGAAAGTAATTTCAGTATATGTACACGCCTGTTAAACATTTTCAAGCCGCAGTTTCCGTTAAACTGGAAATACTTTTGCGCAATCTCGTTACTAGTGCGAGTAAATCCAGCAAGAAATGTATAAGAAATTTCTTCAGCAGCCGTACAATAAGAGAATGCAAACGTGTAGAGCAAATAGAACAATATCTATAGACGAAAGGATAAAAGATGCCAGTAGAAAACGAAATACAGAACTATTTTTTAACTGTTTTATATTGAATTTATAATATATTACCATATTAGTATTTTCACAAATATTATTTCAATTATGGTAATATTATTATTATTATATTTTAATAAAATTAATTCGTACAAATACCCTATGGTAATATTATAATAATGTTTACCATGTTTAATAATAATTACCATATTAGTATTTTTACAAATATTATTTCAATTATGGTAATATTATTATTATATTTTAATAAAATTAATTCGTATAAATACCCAATGCTAATATTATAATAATGTTATTAATAATAATTTTTTTAATTTCTATGCTTTTTATAATAATCTATGTTATAGAAAATAATAATAATATTACCGTATGATATTTATACGATTTAATTTTTATAACGAATAAAATTATTAATGCTAATTAAATCTGTAGAGATTTCGTGACGAAAGAATTGTTTCGCAAGAAAAAGTGTTTGAAAGGTATAATGAAACCAAAAAGATTGTTGTCTCTTATCAGAAGCAGTCACAGACGTAGCTCGTTTATTAGTGCGAAAATAATGTTATCTGTGCAGTAAGTTCCACCTCGAGTCGAAAGAAGTTAATTAGGCTTCGGCAATTATGCAAAGTGTTGCGACCACTGTCCAGTCTGATAAGTTAACGACATCGATTGTCGCTGTTACAAGATATTTTAAACGCCCTGCCTTCCCGTCGCTATCCTCGTAACTTTTAAATGTTCTTTTGGATGATTTTCTTTGCGCAAGCTTAATTTCAATCTTATTTGATTAACTCGCAATATTTTATCGAGAAATTTCATACCGCAACACAAAAGTTACAAAGTCTTAATTGGTACCCCGGTTAATATCATACCAGTTTATAATCCAAGTAAAATTCAAGCACGTCGAATGCTTAAGAAATTTAGATTATTCTCGAGTAACCTTATCGAGAGTACCCGTATCAACCATCTAATTTTTATCAAATATTTTATATGTTTTTCACACCGTAACATGCAATTCCAATTTAAGCAAGACTCGAAAATTTATTTCCCTGTTTCACAAAAATTCCAGTTCGACGCGATATCGACGTCAGCCGTGTCAACTTCAACCTTAAATATCTCCTTAACGCGTAACCTTACTTTAAACAAAATTCAATTATACCTAGCAAACGTCCTCCAGGAACACCATAAATATCAATTATACAAATATCTCCTCTTCGAGTTCGTATACATCGACTATTCAAACATACGTAAAATTTTTCTCCTCAAACTAAAATATTTTTAGTAATAACCACCGATGTCGATAATATCAACATACGGTGCTCAAATTAAAGCATATCTACTGTCCAAAAAATTTTCACCACTATGCCATAAACCACTAGCATCAATCGAATCAACGCTCCCTCTTCGAATCAAATTACATACGTCTATGGTTAAAAAAATGTCCAACAATCCCCCATCAGGAATACCGATCACGCCAAATCTAGATCTCAATTCTCTCGCCAAAATCTCGCACGCCTCCTCTCACGCTTATCCATAAAATAACATTCAACCTCTCACCAATCCACCGTGGAGACCCAGAGAAACGCATTAAGAGTCGGCGTCCGTGGAAGGCCGTCGGTGTTGGAAATATCGGGGCCAGGATAGATAAGGGAGCAAGGAAAGACGTCGAGAAGCAAAGAGAGGAAAAGAGAAGGGGCGAAAGATCGAGTCGAATGAGACTGTCCTATTACCGGGCAATACGGTAATGAATCTCGATCGGATGCAAATGAGCCAATTCCCCTGGAATATGGTAGGTAGGTCGAAGTAACGCGGGTCCATCCATGGTCCCCATTTATACGGGCTGCTGGAGAACAGTTGGTGTGCGTCGGGGCGAGTAAAGGGCCGATGCAAGGGCCGATGCAAGGGCCGAGTTGGCCCGGAGGGCACGTGCACGCACGCATACATTAACACGCGCGTGCTGCTGGTTGACGGAGCGCGCGAGCGGGCAGAGGGAGCGAGCCGAGCTTGGGATCGGTCTGGCCAACACACGCAGACGTTTAGGCGCCACGGCGTGAATCGGGAGCCAATAAATCCACGCTGCCTCATTACTAAGCTTGTCTCTTTAATTGAAATCTCGTGTTTTTCCAAACGCACGCCTCCTTTTTGCCGATTCTTCGCGAGAGTAGCCCCTCCTTCTCCCTCAGCGCGAATTTTATTATAAAAGTCTCAAAGAGAGGAGACACCTCCGTGGCGAACCGATATCTTTTCACCCGTTCCGTGCCCGTTCAAAGTGTCCTTTGCCGTTTCTTATTCTTCGTGGTTTTGTTCCTCGTTTAGTACCCGCGGGATCCACCGAAACGATTTATGCGTCTCGTTCGGCCGGCGTACGTTCCGTGATCCGTTTCATCGGTGCTCCGCCTAATCGCTTCGTCACGTTCTGGTCTCGCGTTTTTTCAGCGAAACGCGAGGCTGGGACATTGAACGGTCTTACGCCGAGGGTTACGATGGTCTTCCGAAGGCGGATAGGCTTCTTGTGCATCGATGACGATCGAGTCGGTCGTCGGATCGACTCGTTCGCAGCGTGGGAATGCTCGTGGAATTGTTTGGGCTCCGGGAAATTGTTGTTACATGGAAAAGCTTTGTTTTGTGCGTGCGATTTGAAAAAGTTGACACCGGACCGATATAATTGATAATTGCGATGAAGTTTGTCGAGGGGAATTGTAGAGGATGTAACGGGTGTATTCGGTAACTGGAAATATTGGCAATTTTGGTAACGACTTAATTGGTCTTTATGATTTTGAACTAAATACTGAATGATAAATAGCACTAATTTAAGGGTGATCTAAATATTTCAAAATATATCTAAGAAACTATCAACTAGCTGATCTTTTATTCTCAGGATCTTAAAACGCCTGATCAGATTCGATTAAGAAATCTGACAAATTTATCCAATTTAATCTCGTTTCATTTATTACCGATCTCTTAAATATTGATCTCAAATACAAAACGCATCGAACAAAACCAGAAGAATCGCACACGTGTGTCCATTTTTCCGAAGAACGGTGCAAAGTAAAAAACCGTGTTCGATTAAAGCATGAAGGTACGAAGTGACGCAAGTCGGAAGGGGAAAGCTAGCATTATCGAACTGAACGCGGTGTCAGCCTGTTCCCTATTTCGATCACTCGATCTCGATCCCATCCATTTTTCTATACGGTCGATTTCGATCGGCCGACGCGTGTTTCGCAACTCCAAGCCCGAGAATGTCATAACGCGTGTCAATCGGACGTTTTCTTCGCCACGAAAGTCGATCGCGTTCGAGCGAGACCGATGCTTTTTTTTTTCATCGGTGGCTAGCGAAGCGTAATCTTAACCAGGTTAACGTAAAAAGACTAATCACCGTGCTGCGGCCGTTTTTCCGCGAGCGGAAAAACGCGTGCCCGGGGCGAACCGCCGTGGAATTGGACGATTTTGCGGTGTTGGATTAAGAGCAAGACGTTTTTCCAAGGATCGTTGCGTTGATACAGGGAAAGCGTACACGATGGAAGCGTGCCATCGTGGTGTTTCTCCTCTAAAATTGTAGACGATACCAAAAACCGAGCATCGTTACACGAATCATTTTTTTGTTTTCTTTAATAGTCTTATATTTTTGGTTATTTTTTTTTCTGTTTATTTTTCGGATGTTTCTTGTGCTCTTTGCACGAGTGTTTAACTAGAGATGCGATGTAATCGAGCTTGTCAGAGCTTGGAATTGAAGTAAAAATCGTAAACGATGAATTATTCCTATCGTGTTCTATAACGTTATCACTGTTACTATTCCTCAAGTACATCTATCCTCATTCTCCATTTACAGTTACTAAAATTAATAACAGATCCTTAGAAAAAACCGAAGATCTGCAGAAATCTGAAATCTGCCACGATATTGGATCCACCACGCCGCCTAATCAAACCAAAGCCACCCAAGAAGCGTGGCAAGAAAACCAACAACACCAGCATCGCCATGCAACAACGATAACGATAAAGCAACAAAAACCAGGCTCCCAGAGAGAAGAGCGATCCATATCAATTTATCCGATCGGAAAATGATCGCTGAGCCGATCAGGTAAAAGGCCTCCTCCCGGTGTCCGTCTCGCGGGAGCGAACCGCGGCACGCTCGTTAAAGATCACAGCTGAAATATCGCGTCCCCCGTGCGTTCGGGTATATTTGAGCCGGACTTCTGGTTACGTGTCCTCGTGGCTGTCGCCGTGAAAAAAGTTTGAGTCCCTTGCAAGACAGCATCCTGCCGGTCAGTGATCCTGGCGTCGGCTCGGCCGTGGCCGTTTTGGTGTAGGTATATCCAGCACCGGCGCACGGTCCACGTTCCAGCTTCCGACGAAACGTACAGGTAGAAAGAGAGCGAGATCAACGGTAAACGGGTGGAGGAGAGACGGATTGGAGAAGAAAAGAGACAGAGAGGGAGAAAAGGTTGGAAGGAGAGTGGAAGAGAAAAGAGCAGAGGCATAGCTGGGGCGCATTATCACATACGTTAAGTTTTTCTGGCTCTATTGGCCCAGAGCGAGGCCACGAAAAACGACTGATTAATCGAACCAACACGGCGAACATTCTTGCGAGCCGCATATACAGCCACGAGAACCAGTAGCAAGCCGTGTGCCCCTCTTCTGGAACACCACACCCTGCGCTCCTACATTCGCACGGATGTCGGGAGAAGAGACACGAGCGGCACGTTGAAAAACTCTGCCAATACCATCGGTCCCCGGGCCAGTTCCGCCGATGTCTCTTCGAACGAAAACCGGAATGCGTTTCTTATCCGGCCACCCGACCGCTCGGGGGTATCTCTCTGAACTTACAATTAACGCGGTACAATACCATGCCGATTGAGAGCGAAGAAAGATTTCGGGGAACCGGTGGATGATCGTTTTGGTGCTGAATGAAGAACGGTGCGTGATTTTGAGTTATGGTTCGTGAATTGGTGGACGGATCGATTGAGTTAGGAGTTTTGTGGGGTGGTTGGGATTAGTTACTGAAGGTTGGACATACGGTGAGATATGCTAAGGTGGTAGCTATGGATGGTGAACTTAAGCGGAGATTCGACGATAGGTTCTTTGGTAAGGGGGATGTTTAGAATTTTCTTAATCGCTTAAAAGAATTTAGAAGAAGAGTAATGCGAGAGATCTTGCAAAGACGTACAATTAAGATCGATGTTTTGAAGAAATAGGTTTAAGAACACTTCTGAAGAATATTATCAAGGGGTTGAAATCAGAAATCTGACTTCAAGACTCTCGCACCCTTCGACTGTTTTTTGTCTTGTACAAGGTGTCGCGGACGAAAATATGGCTTGTTATGGCGACACATCGCTTAGTTATTACGTTACACGTCCCCTTACACGTTGGAGCGTTCCGCTTTAGCCTGCTGCTGCTACTGCTGCTTCTACGTTTCTCCCCGCGCGAACTCTCACCCCCGCGAGGCGTTGTCAGGATCGGAAGGCAACCCATCCTCGGGGCAGACATTTGGCGCAGCCGGTGTTAGGCAAAGTTAAAGTTTACACCGGTTCGACTCGGGACACGTGATCGCGCCATGTGTGGATACAAACCTCTGCCCCCCTCGTCCACGTATTATGACTGCTCGTAGGGCACGTTTGTGGTACTCCTCTGCCACGAAACCCGTCTTCCGATCTGTTTCGTCTTATCGACACGTGGCGCGAACGGGTGATCCTGTACCGGTGGTATGGTCGCTTTGAAACGACCTCTTAACCCTATTCGTTTCTTCTTTTTTAGTAAGGGTTGTGCGAAGGGGTGGAATATTGGGATTGTTGGTGGAAATTGAATTGGATGTTAAAGTTGGAAGGGTATTGGTGGAATTTGTAAAAAAAATATAAAATCCTTAATTCGGGAATATAAATTAGATTGTGTCGTGTCAGTGTGAGAAATAGAATAAAGATGGGATTACATTAATTGCGAGTTGATAAGAAGTTTAGAATTACGAGATTTTCTCTGTAAAAAGTTATTCGGGATTAAGATTGCTTTTTGTAATTTATTGATGAGTATGTAGGAAATTGGTAAGTTATTATCAAATAAAATGAATTATTATAGGATTGAAGGAAAATATTTCTTATTATTAAAATCGGAATAAAATTTTTATTTAATTTGATCAAAATTGGAATACGTTTTAGCGTATTACAACTGCACAAACAAGCTCGGTAGAGCGAGTATCACGAGACTAGAGGCTTGCGTCCAGGTTCGCGCATTCTTTCGGAGACTAAATGCTCGGTAATTTTCGGGCATTACCCCAACTGGTTAATTCGTGTTACGTGAAGCGGGAAAAATAAAACTCAACCGCCTATTTCAGCACGAAATCATTTGCATTTACTTCACGGCGATTACGGAGTTCGTGGCTAATAAAATTTGAGCAGCTCGAAGACTTCATCATCGATATCGCACGCAAATCTACCCGTAGCCATCAATTTGCTGCACGCGATGCCGATCATCAGTGTGAATTCTGGTAATACCGTTCGCCCGCTTAACGGGAATCTCCGACGAGCAACAAAAGTTTGCGGGAAAACACGAAATTTTGTCTTATTGGTTCATAAAGAGACACCTTGTCGTCAAGTGTCCCAATAAACGATGACACGTTTCAAAATACGAATCATGGATACTTATACCGATAAGAATTACACGAAAATTCAAACATGGATACTCTTCCAGATTCAAAAAATTCGCATCTTTATATTACACTCCATCTTATTTCAAAGTCGACATTAACGGTTTCCAAGCGATCGACTTTAGAAATGAATCTTTATTTCTCTAACCCTTAAATTTCTTGTCATTCTCTACTACCAAATAAATTGAAAAAAAAACCACAATAAGAATAAAACCTAAAGATACTCGAACACAGACCAATTACAAGAAATCCATTGACTCGAGTCCCAATTCAAACGAAACTTCTAACTATCCACCCCCTCTATCTCGTCTTTCAGCAATCGACTACTCCCATCAAAACCTGAAACTCCACCTTAAAAAATACCAATGCTTAATTTCTTCTCGTTCCAACCTCTCAACATGATCCACCTCCAACCTAATTTCCATCGGTTCAACGTTTAAGCATGCACGCCACGGCCAAAGCATGGCCACCGAGCTCACCTAAGAGTCGCTCGAGCGCGCGAGCGATTTGGTGACATCAAAGTTTAATAAGCGTCATAAGCCGATCCGAACTGCGGCTAAAACTCGTCGAGCAATAAAAGCGGCAATAAAGCGTTCGCCTTTCTCACGTCCCGTGGGTGGAGGCTGTACAACGGTAGACGGAGAAAGAGAACGCGTAACGGGGGTTGAAAGGAAGCGTCGCTCGCTTGCATGGTGGTTAACCGAAAGGTTAGAAGGGCGGGAACACATTAGCGGTGGAAGGTGGCGTGCTCATAGAGACGTCCGGTCGCCCAATTACTCCCGCATTAAATCAATGTTCCTCAGGGCCTGGGCCATTCCGGCATCCCGGTAATAAACCGTGGCCAACATATCTGCACGACTTACGGTTCATCCCTCGCGTCGCAGCCACCCCCGTGCCGCGACGCCGCTTTGGGGTGATGCTGGGCCGGGACGGCCGAGAAATGTGCTTTCTGTCGTAATATTTGGCTTTAAATCATGTCCCGCTGACAGGCCCCACTTTCTTCGCACCTTCTGATTCATCCGCGACACCACGTGCAGTTGTGATCCCGATTCTGTCTTCCTTTTATTCTGTCTCTTGTCTCTCTTCCATTTCTTCCCCTTTCGCACAGTTTCCCCCCTTTATTGTAGTTCGACGATTTTCGAGTTTGAATTTTTGGGGAGCGAGAGCGGAGGTAGGGCTGTTTTTTAAGAGTCTTTTATGTTTTAGGGTAAGTTTTTTCTAGTTTTTTTTTCTTTTCTTTTTTTGTCTTGTTGGAAGTATTGCGACGAGTGGACGGAGGGATAAAATGAGAAATTGATCGCGTGGGTGGTTTATGTGTAACGGATCATTATTATTTTTTTTTTAATTAATGTGAGTTTTTTGAATCGACGTTTCTTTTTCATTTCTTTACGGTAGAACAATATGGGAATCTTTTTTATGTTTCTTTAGATTAATGGTATCTTGGTTTTTGTTTAAATTTTATTCAATTTTAGTACGTTTTAACCACTTAGAAAGATTATTTCGAGTTGTACTAAATTAGAATGGGAATACTGTAAGAAGTGGCGAATTGAAAAGCTTGAAAATTCGTTGGACGGAGAACTTTTTTCGAGGGTTTCACACGGGGCAAAGTCAAACGAAGCGAAGTCTATGGCCGCGTTGAACCGTGAGATTAGCCTCGCGCACAATTTACGACGGCGATCTTATTCACAGCTTGGCTTTCATATAAAAGCTTTTTCCTGTAAGCTGCGATACGTCCTTTCGAGCATCGAGGCTGGTACAAAGGGGATTGCGCGAAGATTGTGCACCATAGCAAATTAAAACAGTCGATTTTCTTGCATTCGCGAAGAGATATAAAATTCGAGACTATTATTCGTATGAAACGTGCATAAAATTCTTTCCTATTTTTTGAACATTTCATATTTCGATCAAAAGTAATCCTTTAAAGAAAACAAAATTTTTTCACGTTTCTCGTGAAACGTTCCGTTACACAATTTTTTTACGCGTAAAAATGTATCAAAAAAACTTACCAAATTTTTTTTATCTGTTCTAGGTATCGAGATGACGCTCTCTGTTGGACAGACAGGTAAGACGACCAACATGATACACAATTTTAATTCACTTACAATTCATAAGATAAAAAATCTTTCCCGTTTCTTTAACCATTTCAATGGTCTGCAATATTTTTGAAACACAACAGATATAATTTTTTTTTCCATACACAATGATTCAACTACGAATTGTTCGTTAAAACCATGTTTCGTTCTTATTTATTTTTGCAATACCTCTCGCAACAACACATTAATCCAGAAAAACATGTTTCAAACGTGTTCCGCGAAACACGTTTCATAAAGATTATCAAACTCTATCTCGTATCTTAGCTCAATTTATTCAACGCTCGTTTCTGTTCTCTTTCACCACCTCCAAAACCTTCCGACTAACCTCACGATCCCCGTTCAACTCCACGCGAACCACCTTGAAAACTCGAGAAATATCATTAGAATCGTCATCGAAAACACGGCCCGGTCAATCTTACTCGTCGATCGGCCAACTTGCTCCACACGAGCCTTGAAGTGATACCCGTGAAATTAGAACAACCTATATTCGGAACTTTCAATTTTAAATACACACCGCAGAGGTGTCAGTCGGTCTGAGAGGAAAAAAAGGGCCCGAAAAGAGGCGCTGGTTACATCGTTTTAAACGATCCTTCGACTCTCGATTTATTCTCTCCCGCGGGGAGGAGACGAGCAGCGGATCTTCAGAAAAAGAGAAACTCTTCGAGCAAAAGAAAAAGACAAAAAAAAAGAAAAGAAAGAAAGATTTAAAGAAAGAAAAGAAAAGAAGAAGAAGAAAGGGAGAAAAGGTTGCGAAAACAGGGAACAGCTAGGGATATAAAGGAGAGCAGGAGCGAGGTGAATAATACAGAGAGATTGACGTCGCGACGCAATTCCATTGTTCAAAGTGAGCACAGAGAGAAAGATAGAGAGGCAGAAAAAGAGAGAGAAAGAGAGGAAAAGAGACGAGGCAAGCGGTGGAAGCAATGAGCAAGGCAACGAGCTTTGCCACGAGGTTCTTGCCCACCGGTATAAATCAACTCGCGAGTGACCAAACCACTCCGCCATACGATCCGCCGTATACACCGGCTACATCAAATTAGCGACACTTCTTTCGATCGACATGTCGATGCCGGCTTTTTGCCGATCGCGGAATACTTTCTCTCCGCTCTGCCTATTCGCGCGTCGCTTCAAATCGACTTCTTTTCTTTTTTTTTTCTTTTCTTTCCTTTTTTTTTCTTTTTTTTTTTTTTTAACGGTCCACCTCGTGTGTCGTTACGCTCATTTGCGTGTGTAATGCGGTTTCGAACGGGGAAACGATCGATGTACGGATCGTAACGATCTGTACCGGGCAACTTAATCTTGTGTGGTTGAAGGTAGACGTTCGTGCGAGAGGTGTATCGGTGGTTAATGGGGTTGAGTGTTTGAATAAGGCGATTGATAGTTGTCGGACTTGTTAGAGAGATGGTTATTGGTAGTTTTATGGATCGTAGTTGATTCTTCGAAGAAGAGATTGTTTTTTTATATATATGTGTGTCTTTTGGTGAGAGATTGTTTTGTATATGGTAAATTTTTGTTAGATATTAGCGTTTCAAGTTTGAAACATTGGATTGTATCGTTAGATATTCGTTGGAAGGTGAGTGGTTTAAGGAAGGAGAGTAGGGTATTTTGCGAGAGCGAGGAAGAAGAGCAGTGTTTCAGCTATTGTAAATGAATTCAACGTCGGGAAGTAATTAATGACGACATGGGTCCGGTGTAATTAACAGAAATTGATCCGACGCTAATTGCGAACAGTCGAACCGCCGTAATTAATAACGCGCGCGCAACATTATCGGTATATGGACGTCGTACGTTTTTCAATCTTTTTTTTGTCTTCTTGCGAAACCGTCCATCTACTAGTAGGTACTTATTAAAATAAGCAACAATGTTTGATGCAAAACAAAAAAAAAATTCTAAATACTCCATTAACAAAATACCGACTTCTCCTTGTAAACGTAACGTATCATATTATCGGATAAAATTATTCCTTGAAACTGTACAAATTCTATTTATAAAACTGCCTCGGGATTAGTTGGACCTTTGGAAAAAATAGTTTCTCATAAAAAATGATCCTCCTGCAGGAGACATTAATCATCCTGCAATCGCCGTGCTTCACAATTTACATGTACACAGTCGAAATTGATACATTATTATAAGAGAACGCCGGTTTTCTGTAACATAGAATCAAACGATCCGTCGATAAATCGAAGCTCGACAAAAATGGTTCGTTTATAAGGGAACGAGCGATATAGGAGGATACAGGGACGATCGGACGATATCGTTGAAATATCGTTGGAATAATTTATACGCGTCGTTAATGAGCTGTTCATCTGAAAGAGATCGTTAGAGACAGGCAATTTATAAGTCGCGAAACAAAACTATCAGGATGGGAATTCGTAAAGCGGGCAATCTGCGGAGGCCCGTTTCTGAGGCAGGTTAATAATTATTGAACTATCGATTAAATGCTCCGGCGAGCTGATTGATCAGCGTTTATATCGCGAATACATCGGCCACGTCCGCTCCCTACAATTTTAAACCGGGTGCCCATCTTTCAAGTGCATCGCGATCCTTTAACTCGTGAACGCGCGCGCGAGCGCATCTCTTCTACTGGGCCTAATGGCGTTGTTCAGCGGAAATTATCGGTAATGAATAAAAAAACGTGTCCGAATTACGGTCTCTTTGAGCTTTTTCTCTCTCGATCGGTTTTGTCTCGTTAATGATTTTAATTAATGTTACACAGCGAATCGATCGGCGGTACCGATGATGAGTTTTTCGTGGAGCAAGGCTAAATAAGTGCTGTTCTTATTTATTTTTTACATTAATTTTCTAATTTTGGGATGATTTGATTTCACCGAGCTCGAATTGAATTAAATTCGACTATATTGCACCGTTAGTTTCAGACATTTATGTCGTAAAGTAGCGCATCGTTTAGTATTGTCCCCTGAAAATTTAATATAGATATTTACTTTACCATAGTAATACATCGATCATCTGATCACAATTTTTAAATGAAGAACAGAAACAAACCGCTTAGCGTTTAAGTAATATAACAACCTAAGTAAATTCCCGATAAAATTTTCTACCGTCCCATAACAGTGATCAAAAATTTAGCAGATCGTAAATCTGGTAATCGGTACCTCAACAACCGATTTCCAGCCGATCCGTTCGACCTCAATCTCCGCGCAACAAACTCATTCCGAAATCCCTGGACAACCCCACGAAACACGATGAAACCTCGGCCCAAAATGTATCGAACCAGAAACGAGTCGCTCACCGATCGAAATCGTATCGGTTGCCCATAATCGACCCATCGCTCGTAATAACAGATTCTGGATCGGTTTGTTTGCCGGAAGCCGGATCGGCCAGGGATCGGCCTCGAACAGGAATACGCGCACCAGCCTGGTATATGCTGGTCTCTTAAACAAACCGCGTATTTTTTTGCTGGCATTCGATTTAACTGGATGTCGTTACTACGCTCGGCATTGTTGTCCGCCGATTCGTTCATCGATTCATCCTTACTTTCCGGCTGAACGTTGCCCCCTCGTCTGTCTGTCCATCCTCTGCCTTGTTCCTTCTCTCTTTCCTCGTCCATCTTCTTTTCCCTTTTACTCGCATTCGATCGCTCTGTCCTCGTCCAGCCTTGCCCACCGATCCGATCCGATCCGATCCTATATTTATTGTATCGAGGAGACCAGAGCCGCCGCATTCCTCGCGCATGCGCCGCCCGTAATGAGCGGTCTCCAGTCCTGTCTGTCTTTCCATCCCGTCCGTCCATGCGTCTGTCCAGCCGACCGGTCGTAGCCCCCCTCGATCACCCTTTCACCCTACCACCGCCTCCACCTTGGCCTCCTCCGCCTCCACGTTCCTCGTCCTCTTCGGCTTCTTCGTCTTTCCCTGTCAGATTCTCTGTCCTATGGATACTAGTCCCTCTTTCTTCTGTTCTTCGCTGCTTCTTCTTCTTCTTCTGCCTCTTCTTCGTCGTCTTCTTCGATCCTTGGATGTTGCTGCCGCTGCTTCTGCTGGTTGCTACTCGGGATCCGGTGGCTTCTGGATCGTCGCGCGTCGGGGAATCGACGATCGCGGGTTTCGACGCGAATAGCGGCGTTCGTTGGCCTGCCCCTGTTTAGCCAGAGGGTTAGGAGTTGTTCGGTTGGATGTTGGACTGGTTTTTGGGAAAATAGAGGTTTCTTGTTTTTTTGTTTTTTTTTTTTAGGGGTTTAGGTTGATGTGGTTCGACTGGTGTTAGGTTTGGGGTTTGGTGTTTGGTAATTGTGATTGGTGTACTGAGCAGGTTTAACAGTAGAGCTATCGATGGCTAAAGTATATTTATTTGGATCGAGGGAATCGATATGAAGGGTGCGTGTAGAAGTAGGTAGTAGAAAGGAGGCAAAGTTTTAGGTATGTAACTGGTCAGAAGTTTGGAGTCACTTTTTGGGTTGTACGCATATTTGAATACCTTTGCTAATTTACCGATTCAAAAGTGATACCGTAGATGTTAATAGCAGGTTTCTTTATCTTAATAAATCTTTCAGTAGACAATTTTCTACGTTAACACGATTTTAAATTCCTTTTTCTTAAAGATTCTCGCGTTCCTTGGAATATATGGTTCCAAACTTTTGGTCGGTATATGTATATGTTTCTAACAAAAATTGTAGATCTCACAAAAGAATTTATAATTTATTAAATTTGTATTAGAAACTACGAATTAATAATTTTGAACACTTTGGTAGTTCCAATGTTAATGGTGAAAGCTGTAAGTTCTGATTAACATATTGCGAGTTACGTCTGATTAGGTGTCTCTTAACTCACTTCTTACCATTCACAAAGATCTTCCATTTTCCTGCCGCATAATTCATCGTAAATAACACTTTGCTGGCATTATTCAACGACACTTTCAGAGAGAAACGACGAAGTTTATTTTCAAGCTTTCCGTTATAAATTCCCATAACGTCGGATGTAAAAACAAAATTTGTTAAGCATACTTTCAGAAACACTCGAACAGGTGCAACTGGTACCGTTGGGAGAGTGTTAAAAGAATCTTGTAAAAACAGTTACATTTACGTTAAACCTGGACGAAACGACGAAAAAAGGGTTTTAAAAAAAAAGTTTCGCGAACGAACGTGGCTAACGCGGTAGTAGCGGCCAAACCAATAGGAAAGATTCGCTTCCGTGGTTTGCTTATCGATTCAAATCGCGTGCAGCGTGTATGAATGAAGGAATGAGTGGGCGAGTCGAGCCACCGGTTGAATGGAAGCCCCACGGGTGACCACAAGGCACACGCGCGCGTACAAACTTCTCTCTTTCTTTCTTTCGTTCTTTTGCACGCTCTCCCTCTCTCCGTCTCTCTTCCTCTGCACGTTTCGTCCCCGTGCCTTCCTCTTCTCGCTACCGTACGGTTCTCTTCGTACACTTGACCCTTGTGGCGAGGAACCGATGAAATCGTTCGACTCTATCCACCTTATTCGAGCTTTTACGGTCTACCGCGGTGGCCGCTTCGATTCGTCTTCTGTTGAAACTTAGTCGAGGCAGGTGAACGATGTTATAGAGGTGAAAGATAGTTCGGTAACCGTTTTATTTAGATTTTTATTTAGAAGCGGTGTTTAGATGGATCTTGGAGTAGATACTTAATTTCTGTTCGCCAGAAAAGTTGAATTTGTACGAATTTTTGTGATATAGAAAGAATAGACCAATTCGTGAAATCTAGTTCACGAATTTTAATTAGACTTTAATTGTTAAAAAGAGATTTAATTTTTTAGCGGACATAGGTGATACGTGGAGTCCTTATAATACCGTCTTGTTTCACTTTAGCTTATCACAGAATAAAAAAAAAGAATACAAAGATTAAAAAATTTATGTTATTCAATTCAATGAAAGATGCAGGAAGAATAATTTTTAAACTCAGTTTCACACTATACTTGACGTTTCTGACGTAACAACAATTATAAGAGTACATTAATTTGGCACAACTAAAGAACAGTAGATCTAACGATCCTATCTGATAAACCTGCATCAAGAATACAAGAACTTAAAATTCGTTTAATTTAACAAACACAATTTCTTAATCCCCGCAAATCGTTTAATACAGTCTTCGCGTTTCTGGCCCAACGTAAAAACCGTTTTAACCCACCGTAACACAGTCTGTCCACGTACATACGTTTACGTTCGTCCGAACGAAAAAATCTTTAACGGGCGTAAAAGCGGTCGCGTCCAGCTATCCGCGAAACTATCGTTACAAGGATCGTCCGGTTACAGTTTCCGTTTCTTCTGACAGTTAGCCGGGGCGACAGTTTTACATCCGTTCGTTCATTAATTCAGAGCTCGTCCGCGACGTCTTTTATCGGGTGGCTACCCGTCCGAGGTTAACGATTCCACGTAAGAAGCCCTGGTCTCTCCCTCTAATAGCTTGTATCGGCATTCCTACGATTCAAAAAATGTGCCAAACCGCTTCCCTTACCCTCGGACTTTTGCATTCCGGCTTTTTTCGTATCGTCATCGATATATATTTGCTACGTGGCGATTTTCTTTTCGGCCTGCGCTGGTTTCACGGTATTCGCTAATTAATATAATCGCGCGCCGCTCATTGCTCTTCTTGCCCGTGCTCCTTTAATGGAAAATGTGTGGCGCGTCACGGGTCGAGGACATCGTTTTCATCTGTTGGGAATAGCGAAACAGTCGCTCGGTGTTTTTAAAACAACCGTTTGACCGGGAAAATCCTATCGTTTTCATCAATTCCCATCGATTGATTCTCCGTTTCTTTAACCCCTTTCAAAGTGTACTAAATATTTTTCATTTTTGATTTTCATTAATTCATGTCTCTTGATTCTTGGTTTCTTTAACCCCTTTCAGAGTGTACTAAATATCTTTCATTTTTAATTTTCCATTTTTAATTGATCACGGTTACTAAAATAATCCGCTTTAATACGAAACGTAGTTTTTTTTATCCCAATCGAACCTGTTCTGTAACTTCTCATCAAATTTGAATTTTATAAAATTCATCAACCTCGAAAAATTCAAACTACTCGAAACATCTACACCCATCCGTGGTATGATCCACGGGAACGCTGCCTCGATACGCTAAACTTTAAAACGCGCGAATGAAAGGCAGAAAACAGAGCTGACGTAAGAGAGTATCAAGAGCGTGGCCGTGGGGGGGACACGCGTATCGCGGTGAAGCCAATTTCGAGAGCGCTTTGTGCGGCACGCTGCTAAAAATGCGTGGCGAATCGACAGCGAGGATCACAGGCTGACGAGGCAGCTTCAAGATCCATCCGTCCCGTAGGATCTTGAACGGCCATCGGATCCGGTCAAAGCATTCCATTGTAGTGGCCGTGCTCTTCTAGAAACGATTCCACCGATCCTCTCGGATTCGTGGTGTTTTTCGCCATCTGCCGCCGCAACCGCTCGACCGCGTAAAGATCCCCTATGATTGGCTTCTTCTCATCAGCGTAAATGCGACAACATTAACCGGCCACCGTTGTGCTTCCTCTCGCGACCATGCTTATTCATGGCGGATACCACTTGCTACGCGTGTATTAATTGACAAATACCTTTTTGCTAATCGTGCACCGTATACGGGTCGCATTGTCCGCGATTATGTGCGTCCCTGGGCGAGCTTTTATTTTTCTCCGTCTCTCTTCTCCAAGTCGCTCTATTCGCTCTTGTTCTCTCTGTTTCTTTCTGTTTTTTCGGTTTTTTTCCCACCCTCCCCCTGTGCCCCCGCGTCAGCCCGAGCGGCAATGAAATGCTGTTTTCCGAAAATGGCGCTGGAATGAGGACAGGTCTCCGGTAGCGGCGCGCACGCCGTCCTATCATTTAATTTGGTATCGGATACTTACTTCTGCCCTCCGTTGAAACCCTCGGCTTAAGCCTTTTCTTTGCGTCTCCCCCACACACACGCACGATCAACCAGACGAATGCTGTCCTCGTGAACCCCGCGAGATGCTTTTTGCCACGGCCACACCGAGCCGGTCCAAATCCATTTTTACTCGAGATCGTGCTTAGAGAGAATCTTGGTTACTTTTTAGAGGCTTCGTTTTGGGCTTATTTTTTTCTTTTTTTTTTTTGTCGTGGATAGGGGTTCGTGTTTGCGAGGGCGGTTCAAGGGTTGGTAGAGTGAGTTGATTAGGGATCGTTGCTACCGCGAGTTTCTTTGTAGATTTTAGTTGAAGGTTCTTTTTTCTTTTTCTTCTTTTTTTCCTTTTTTTTATTTTTTAACGCATTTTTTGTGGAGAATAATACGTGGTTAGTGTAGATTTTCGAGGGTAAATAGTGTGTAACTTTGAGGAGAGTATTGGGAGAAAAGAGAAAGACCTTTTGAGTCTTTCAGTGTCTCCTTCCATTTAGCGTCGATTCGTAAAAAAATGTATTCCAAGGTAAAACGATTGAATTGAAATAAGCGGTTGATCAGATTTGTCGCTCGTTTCGGTTTTGTAATTATTTTTATGGTTTTCTATCCCTTGGAACGCGAACAATCGGTTTTTTCTCAGCAATATCATTGACTCGGATCGAAATTAAATTGAATTCTTCGTTGAAATTCTACTCGCACGAGTGATCGATGCCCAATCAGAAACGTAAAAGGATGCAAAACGAATAGAAGAAGCTGCTCATTAGCACTTATGCAGCGCGTACATCGTCGGTGGCAATGAGCATCATCGTGTCGTAATAGTGCAGCATAGGAAACGTCTTCGTAAAAGGAACGCCGACCGGTTAGGCTCGAGCTTCTCTGTAGACGTCCAGCAGCCGGACTAGTTACCGGTTAAGGCGTTATAAAATCTAGTGTAACCAGGCTACGCTTCACTTTTTCTTTCGTAGGAAAAGTATCACGGGTTTGCTAATGAGACGTTGCTCGGCCAGGCTTCATTATTAAATCGGTGAAAGTTTTCCATATTTCTCGTTCATGGGACAGAATCGTGTAATACAACAATTGAGAGTCTTTTTTTTTGCAACGATTCGCAAAAAAAATCTGGTGTTTATAGCTTCTGCTTCAAAATAAAAGGCAGGCGATTTTTAATTCTAAAATTTTAGTGATTCTATCAAGCTTTAGATATTTATTATATATATATATATTTATATGTATTGAGTTAAGATTTCCATGATTTTTTTTTTTTTTTTTTCTCCAAGGAAAAGTAGGATAAAATTACAATTTATGATATTTTTTTTTAAATTAGTTTAAAGTCTATAAATATTTAGGTTAGGTTGTTACTCCTCTTCTTTATTGGAAAGGCAACGATAAAAAATATATCGGCGTGATATCGGTTTGTATAAATTTGGCAACGTCAGTACACTCTAAGAATATAATCCCATTGGGTTTTAATCGGTGATCTTCCCTTCGACGTGGAGAGGAAGTTTCGGGTCGAAAGAGGGGCGACGTTGCGGCATAGACACAGATACACAATCCACCATCGAGATAGGCCGTTTTATTGGCATCGTAGCCCTTCTGATCTCAGGCAAATGAAGATGGAGCACCGACTTCTTGCTTGTCGTGATCAAAAAAACATGATCGCACAGCTTTGTGACGAAAAACGTGGCAATTGAGGTTCAAACTTTTTATTCTTTCTTTATTCTTATACAAATGTGTTCAATGGTTATACGCTTAAAAAATCTTCGGTATAACGATTAATTTTTTTTTTTTATTTAAAGAAATTGTAGATACGAGAGAGAGAGAAATAATTTATGCTTTCTTTGGACTTTTACTTAAAAGATCAAGCGGAATTTGCGTAGAGATAACGATAGTTAACCTCCTGATATTAAGCATTCGATTTCCCTCGGACAGAAGCGCCAAAAAGAGCATCCTTAGAGACGCGTTAGGGCGCGAGTGGCTAAGGGTTCGCTTTAACCCCTCTATTCATAGATTAGTACCGCTCTTTTCTTGCTATACGCAAATAATAATCCCCGTTGCCTTTGCTCATTGTAACTTTCAAACAGGTAAAACCTCAGTTCCCATTCCTCTCGATATTAAACACCAATTTAATAACATTTCTTAACTCTCAATTCCCCTACTGTTAACCTTATAACCAACCAATTTAATTTCTCCTTTTGCATAAAATACACTCCAAGTACGATATTTAAAAATATTCTGAAACTTAAAATATTCCTCTAAAACAACTTCTATATCTCAATTTCCTAAAATCCCCTGAAGAATCACTAATAAGCGACACCTTCTCGCAACCCTCGTAAACAAATCTACACAAATCTTTCTAAAGTCTAAAACTTTCTAAGTCTAATCTAAAAAAACCAGCCACAGACTTCAATTGCATCAACAAACGATAAAAAAAAAAAAGAAAGAAATCCCAAAATTTTCCCTTTCGCGAACCAATTCCAGTCACGATCCAATTCCACCCGAAACTTACCCCAAAACCCAACTCTTCCGAAACATCGCCACTTACCTGAAAACGAGGCTCAAGATCCACGTTGTTCGCAATTAACAGCAGAAGAACGGTCGCTCTGGAACCGTGAAAACTCGTCCGGGGTTAAACAGCCCCTCCGTTCCAAGGGTAGGAAGCGTGGCGCGCGAAAGTCGCGCTAGGGGCGCGCGCAACGAGCATCATCGTCTGGTGGGGATGACGTTTGACGGGGGTGGCTGTNAAAATTTTCCCTTTCGCGAACCAATTCCAGTCACAATCCAATTCCACCCGAAACTCACCCCAAAACCCAACTCTTCCGAAACATCGCCACTTACCTGAAAACGAGGCTCAAGATCCACGTTGTTCGCAATTAACAGCAGAAGAACGGTCGCTCTGGAACCGTGAAAACTCGTCCGGGGTTAAACAGCCCCTCCGTTCCAAGGGTAGGAAGCGTGGCGCGCGAAAGTCGCGCTAGGGGCGCGCGCAACGAGCATCATCGTCTGGTGGGGATGACGTTTGACGGGGGTGGCTGTGGCGAGGCTGAGCATGAGGCCGACACGCGCCACCACTCGATGACACTTATGCACACGCCCTCAGACCGCGTGCGTGTTGCGCCTGTCAAAAGTGGTCGGTTAGCTCGCGACACTCGCGCGCTCGTCCTATTCTTCCTCCCTTTCTGTCCCTCTTCCGTCGCCGGGGGTTGTGTTTCCGCGACGTTCGCCAGCGTTGGCTCGCTTCTCGGCCACGTGTCGGCGAATCGAACGCAAATTCGGCGAATGAAAAACGTTGACAAGCTGTAATTCTAATTTCGATTCGGTTCTGGTGACGTTTCGTGGTTCCGATCTTTGTGGTCGTTCGCGGAATGAATTTTTCTGTCGTCCTGGTGTTACTCTCAAAAGAATTGTTCGGATTATGAATTGTATGTGTGTTTCGATGAATTTTAATATTGGTTTTAAATTATTGGATCGATGTTTGGAACAGTGGGGTACGATTAGAACGGGGTGTGATCTCGAGAGTATGTTCGGGGGTTAATAAAGGGACAAATAAGAACGATGGACGCGGAAATGTACAGCAGAATGTGGCAAACACCAAATCTGTACAGCACGTATAAATACCCCGCTCTAATGCAGCTGCAGGCGAACAATAACGAATTTCATTCGTGGTTTCATTCTAGGAAACCGTCCATGGACGACGTTGGAAATCCTACCTCTGTCAACGCACGGTGAGTACGTTTTCCTATGTTGAATCATTTTTCGCGAGTGCTTCTGTCCTGTGGTCGATTACCTGTGATGTTACGAAATCGGTATCTTTCGTTATCTTATGAGTAGACCGCCGCAATTAGCGATCTATAAGTACGTATACTTTTTATTTCTAATTGTAAAGGTAAAAACAGTCGTTCGAAACGGCGCCGTATTTTTGTTACATTTAAAGAGTACAGTAGCTTTTTTACTGTTTCATTTATAAATTACAAGCAAAACCTTAATTAAATACCATTAATTGCTCCATCAAATATTACCTCGTCCGATATTATCACAATTTGTGTGAAACAATAATTGCTTAGAAAATATTAGATTAGTTTTTACGAGTATTAGATAACTAAAGAAGTAGGTAACTTCCTCTTCGCTTTCGCGAACATTTTCTTCCAACGTTCCATCCTTGAAACATAATCCTTCCTGTCTACGTCACTGCTATCACAAAAGCTACTTTACTTTTTTAATATTATTACTACCGATAATTACTACCGATCACAAAGCAGAAGAATTTTTAATGCAAGAAACAAACCTTAAAACAACTCAATCGAAAACTCAGTTCATTGACACCAATTATAACGGTTACGAAACAGGAGTCGATACCTATTCAAATTTGATCGATTAAAAAATCGGACACACTTCCAACGATAGCCACGAATATTCCTACGATTGTTGGGATCATCGAAATATCGATATCAGTGTCTATCAGGAGAGGATAAGCGGCGATGGGGCAGGTAAAATCATCCTAGCCCCTGTTTATCGGTCGCGATCATCTACCCTCTCTAGTTGGAGGCTTCGAGGACGGCCTATCTGGTGCCGTAACAATTGAACCCGTAATAGAATCACATTTATTCTTATTACCCGACGAGGTCAAGCGACCAACGAAACGCTGTAGCCCGATCCAAAGTCGGATCAGCTCTTTTTATAAGCTATTTCACAGACTGTGTTACTTTTCCTTGGATTCCAAGCAAATACGCTGCCCGTCGCCACTTTTTGTTCGGTTTTCCCGTTGAATTATTCTATCATGCTTTCTTATTATTGCGCTATAATATATTCGCTATTTTTAACCCTTAGGGGAATTATTTATGCCGTCATAGGTCTATGCAGTTTTAAATTAAATATTTAATTCTGCTGTCCTCCTGATTTGACTCGAAATGAAATTTGCTTTTATATAAATGCTATTTCTTTATCAAATTGAGTGTATTTAATTTTTGCATTTATTTTTATTTTATTTTATTTTATTTTATTTCTTTTTTGTGTTATGTGTTTTTCAAGTCTAAAATATTTTAGAGTTTAAATAAAATAGTCGTGCGAATTCGTAGCGTACGCGAGGACAACAGGGTTGATATTTATAAAGATTTGAAGATTGCGAAGTAAAATTGATTTTCATTTACCGATTCAGTAAAACTTGGTATAAGTTTTTCTTCTTGTTACATTTTTTATATCCAGCAGTTGCTTGTTTCGGGGTTACAATTTAGGGGATGAAAGAATACAGTAATTCCCAAGTTTATTATGAATCCTCTGAAAAGATTGTTGTGTTCGGTGTAAAGCAACCCGAGCACAATCAGATGTTCACGTTTCATTCTGTCATTAATTTAAATTACACGATAACCCCTGCAAGTATCAGTGTAAGCCTAATCTACCCCACGCGCGTTTAACTCGCGAAATTAGCATACCCTCGTACGCGTACCCTCTCGAGCTCGAACACCGGTAACCAAAATCTATTCTCCAAAAATCTACTCTTCGAATCGAATGAATATCTCACTCGGCATCGATAACGTGAAATAAAAACTCCATAAAAGGATCAGACATAATTATCCAAACTCGTGTTAATCACAGTATTGTCAAAATTTTCTTTTCACAGTTACAAAATATTTTCTTCGTTAAACTCATCCTTACACTATTTCAGAAGAATATTTAAAAAAGACAAAACTTACAAAAAAAAGAAAACGCTTTCCGTAAAGTTACCAAAAATGAAAAGATGCAATAAAGTGAATAAAAAATGAATTCCGCGGACGGAAAAAATTGTTTGCAAATAATCGTGTACGTTCTTAGCAAGGAATTATGCATCCTCGAGATTTGTTTAATTAATACAACCGTGACTCATACACCTATGCGCCACGGTGCGCAACAAAGCATCTGCCACGTTGTATCTCGTTCTCCATCTCGCCTCGTTCTTTAGGACTGAACCTACAAGACTATCAAAAACCTTTGCTCGCGTTATGAAGATGCCGCCTTGTAGATAGATATATATATAAAATTTCTGCGGAAGGTCCTAACCCATTCTGATGTTGACAATAATTCATCAGCCCGTATTGTTGTACGGTCGGTGAGGCCGGAGGGACGGTGCGGTTTCTCTTATCTTCACAGAGATTCCGTCAAAATTTCCGACCTCTGTTTTTCGCTTGTAGATCATTGTCTCTGGTTCGTAGCGTTACCAGAATCTCGGTTAATGATATTAATGTTGACGATTGTATTTGGAAACAGACGTCGATCTTATACGTGGAAAAAAAATACATTCGAAATATCAGAATCGATTTTGAAGCGATCAGAAGATTGTTACATCAGTGGTTAAATCTCGTAACAGTTTTTAATATTTTATTTATAGTATAAATATCAAACTCTTAGTCGCTCGTTAATTTTTATGTAACGCATTATTACTTGTACCTCACTCTTCTCCGTAAGAAGCTTCAATTTATACTCTGTCGTTTAGTGTAATCTCCGTCGAAGATTAAAATATCCCATCTAATATATAACTGTCTTTTTTTAAAGGGGAAAAAAAAAACAATAATTACCTACTAAAAGCATAATTCCTCATCGTTCTCCGATATGGAAGTCTATTTGCTCCTGTTTAGCGGTTCAATCAGGCGCAGATTAAAATATCTCGGCAAACCTAAATATAGCCGTGCTACAGATTACAAAAGAAAAAGAAATCTCCGCTTGAAATAATAATTACTGAAAGCATAATTGCCCATCGTTCTTCATACGGAAGTCTGTTTGCTCGCGTTTCGCGGTTCAGCCAGGCAAAGATTAAAATATCCCGGCGAAATGATTGGACGTTCGCACGTACTAATGGCGGAGCAGGTACGGTTTAACAGTTAAACTGCAAGAGGCTTGTGTAACGCGGCGGAACGACGAGCAACCGTGAAGGTGCGATGATAAAGGAAAGGTACCTACGTGGGCGTAAACGGGTGGCGACCTCGGAGGCGTAACCAATGCTCCAGGCGACAACCTTATCGAATGGCAAGTATGCCTCTGCTTGGGCTGCCAACCTAACAAGCGGTCGGCTGATCCCTTTGTACGCGCGGAAACGCGATCGTTCGAGCAAAAATTGCGTTACCGCCGAAAAATTGTCGAGACGAAACATTCGCTCGATTACTGATAGCTGAATCGCGTTATCATTCAATTGCATTATTACTCTTCGATGTCGAAGAAGTAACATGAAAAATTAAAAGGTTGGCGTTGTACGGAGCTGTCGAAGGACTCGCGGTAGATTTTTCAATCTGTGTCTTTCTTCCATCGAGTAATTCCATCGAGTAATTCCATCCAGATCCTCGATTATTTTCTCAAGAAACATATAAACGTTCGTATGTCCCAATTTTTCCAAACTAAATTACCCTATCAGTTCCGCCGAAACACCAAACAGGACAAAAACAACAGTTCGCCCGAACCACGCTACTTCCTCTCCCAACACCCCCTACAATCGCTTCTTCTCGCCTCGTTAAAAGCAACGCAAAAAGTCAAACAGCCAAACAAACCAAGCAACGATATAAAAAAAACACACACACACAAAAGAACAAAAAAAAAAAAAAAAAAA
>SMSQ01002924.1:118485-132560 GCA_019453375.1 Ctenoplectra terminalis | reverse complement strand
AAAAAAAAAAAAAAAAAAAAGAATCTTCTCGCGAAACTCGACATCCAGAGATCAGCATCAGAAAGCTCTCCTGCAGGAACGGCTCACCTGACTACGGCCACCGTTACGGGAGGCTCCTCCGGTGCCACTATTAATATTAATGCATTCCGCCGTTCTTGCGGCATTGTACTCGCGTTGACGGTGGTGCTCGTCCAACGTCCAACCTCGTTCCCCAACAATATCCACGCGGAACGCGCGTGTGCGCGCGGGCGAGAGAGCTCTCGTACGCGTTTCGTCCGGTGCCCCTGTCTCGTGGAACACCATCGCAAGCCGTTCCTCGTTCGCCTGTGGTGAACCAAGACGGTGTGCGCTCCCCTGATTGTGTCCACGACGGTTTTGTCCCGTGCCGGCTGAATATTCAACCGGCCGATAAATAACGCTGAAAGGAAGAGAAACGAGCGAAACAATGACGAGGAAGATTTTTCCCCGGTTCGTCGGATGGCCACGTCGAGACATCGAGACTCGGGAACTTTTCTTATGCCACTGACGAGCAACACCTTCCTTCCAGGCGGTTCGTTCGGCCTCTGTTGCAGGGAAGAGGCCGCCTTCTCCTTCTATTGTCGCGCGCGATTTCCTCCCGGTCTTATGAAACGTCGACAATGCGCGTTTCTACACGCTCTCGCCTACCGTAACCAATGGCCCGCGTTACGCTTGGTCCTGGTGATCTATACCGTGCATTCTTCTCTCTTCACCGTGTCCCGTGTTAGCGGCTCTGGACCGCGACTCCGTGCCTCTGGCCTCTCCTTTTTTCCCCTCTTTGTTTTCTAAGCTTTTTACCGTGACGTTCTTCGTTTTTTTTTTTTTTTGTTTTTTTCCTGTTTTCTTTTTTTTCTGTTTTGTCTTTTTGTCGAGACGATGAGGAGGCTCCTTAGACGTTTCTCGTCTTGTGACGATGAAGAGGTTAGAGCGGGAGGGAGAGTTGGTTGATGTTTAGTTTGGTTTTAAGATTTTGGGTTCGTTTCTGGTTTAAGGATGATGGTGATTGTTCTTTCTTTTTTTTTCTTTTTATGGTCGGTTTGTTAATTCGAGGGTGATGAATCTGTGCTTTGTTTTTTTTTCCGTTTTTTTCGTTTCCAGTTGCTTGTTCGCGGTCTGGTTATAGTTTATAGATTTTATAAAAGAAGTTTGAGCTTCTTCGAACGGCGTTTGGTTAATCTTCTCTTTTTTTTAATTTTTGTTCCGATTTTTACATCTTTTAATGATTTATTTGTGATGGTTAAATACAGCAATTGTCGATCATGTGTCGATTTTTTGTATCTATGTTAACGACAAGAATTGTCAAAGCTTATGCTGTTGATAGAGAAAAAAGGGAAAAGCCGGGTGACCAAATATGGTCCAAAATGGCGCGAGATTTAGAGAGCTACCAAGGGGGCATGCGCGTAGCTACGGGGTGCCGATGCTTCACCACAAATCTTTTTCCCTTGATCGACCAATATAAAGAAAGGATTATGCGAATATTCGGCTACAGTATCTATCATCGTGAATTATCACGCCGTACGTTAGGACATTCGCGGAGACTTATTATCTGACATGATTTAGGGGGAGCTAAAAAAGTTCCCGCACGGCCAAAAGAATACACGGCCTCCGCATATTTTTCTGGCATTATACGATATGCCGCGAGAGTATCAATTAAATGATAATGTGGTGATTAATAGCAATGATGCAGACTGCTGATCGTTTGTTCCGCAAAAACGCACTGCTGCCACGAAACTTCCGAGATTAAAGATACCTCGATGAAAAACAAAAAAAAAAAAAAAAGAATCACAGAATACTCTTCGCTCTTCAAAGCGCATTCATCATTTTTAACCGAAATCTGATTGTTAGGACAACCTTCGTTCATTAACAACACAAAAAAGAATTTTGACTAAATCAATTACAAAACATTCATCTTTCATCTCAATTCATCGCTAATAAATTATAAATTCTCTTTCTTTTTTATTTTACAATTATAACGTGGCACAGATTTTAAAGCATCGTATCTCTCAAATAGCGACCTGATAAGAAATTTTTAGGATCGCGGCCTCCTCAGGGATAATATAAACACATACCTTATCATCGACCCATTGAAATATCGAAACACGCTTGCATTCTATATCAAACATTATAAACTACAAGAACCAAAAATACGCAATATCAATAAACCACGTAGGACACAAGATTATTATTGCCATAGAAACGAACATATATTTGTGTTACACGTCGGAACGAATCCAAGAGACCTAGTGAACCGATTTCTTTCACCGGTCCGTGTGAACACAGACAAGCGTGCACCAGCAGCGGCGAAAGGGTTAACGAGAGCGAGCTCGTTCGATCTAGCGAACGAGGATCGAGAAAACGGGTCTAGAGTGAGCGGTGCATGCGGGGTTTAAGCAGTCCAACGACGTCTCGCAAATTATAAGAACGTGCGTCCGGCGAATGCACGTGGCGGAGCCGAATTTCTGCACGTGGGACGAGCGGAATTCCTAATAAGTCAGGCGACTAGACAGAAGTCTCGCGCTCGCGCCCGGTATCGGCTCGTGCAGCTTGTGCTCGCCGAGAGGGCCGAGATAGGAGTGACGTCACGGATACGTGGGATTCCTCTCGAGCAGCTGGATCACGTGCTGCGGCCGAACGTGAGGCTAACTTAAATGCGGATCAGGGAGAAACCGTTCCAAAACTGATCCCCAAATGAATGCAACCGGCCGCGATTCAAATTGTTTTCACGTTCTTCCGTTTGCCCACGGTATCGACCCCTCTGGGCTCGTTCAATGAAGCCGAGGCCTCTTCTCTTCCTTTTTCGAGGTCAGTAGCTTTGTTCGAGTCTTCAACGTCTTCGACGCCTCGAGTCGACTGATCGGAACCATGAGGCTCCGTCGCGTTTCCGGGTGCCTCGCCGACTTCGTCTAATGACAGAGAATTTTTATCGTTGCGTGGAATTTTGTGTTGGTTGGTTGGTTTTGGTGATGGTAGAATTGGGATAGGGTAGTAGACTGTTGTTTGGATGTTGGTGAACATTGATAATAAAATGGGACTTGGTTAGAATTTTGATTTGTGTTTAACCCTCTATAGTCCGAATTTTGTCTGCTTGTCAGAGAAAAAATTACGATTATTGAAAAATTGCTTACAGTTTTTCACTTAGATTTAAACACTTTTAAACTAATAATTGCTAATAATTTCTATAATACAGTAATCAAATTTAATATAACTGTGATAACTAGATAAAACAAATTTTTTGAAATATAGATACATTAGTTTGTAACTTTTAAATCACACAAAGTCATAGAGGGTTAAGAAATGTGAAACATGTATTTCTTTTTTTTTTTTTCTTATTAATATTCGTTTTAATAATAATATTCTGTTGCAAGGATTTACAAATTACTGAATCCACAGATGGAATATTTCTCGATTTTTATACGAAACACAGTTCCACAGTTCGAGCCTCCCAATTTCGATTCCATCTTCAATTCTTCGCCATCGAAGACCTCGCCGTTATCTCTCAGTGGTCGGTCAATTTACACGACATTAGGGTCCGCGTAAATAGAAGCACGACTGATTTAATTTCCCGTAATGGCAATTGACTGCGATTGTCGTGGCCCTCGACGTTCCCAACGGAGGCCACGGTTCCTCTTCCGCGTCGAAACACCTTCTTCTCTCGCTATCCAATCCATTCTAAATTTTCTTTTCAAAAAGGAACCAGACGTGCCCAAAAAATGTATTCCACCTTACCAAATAAAAAAAAAAAACAAATCTGTTCAATTTCGAACCACGGCAACCTTTCCTGCTTTTTTCCGCCCATCGAGTCAATTGAAACGATCGACGTGGCCAAAATAGGAGAATGTACACCGGACAGAGGAAGAGCGGAAAGAAACTCGCAGTAATTACGTGTTCAGCCTAATACGTCCGGCAGTGAAATGCCACGCGAGACCGGGATACTGGGGCCGAAAATTTCTCGAGGCAAAACCAGCCGGTTAACAATGGGTATTTTCATTAGTCGGGCCCGGGCCCTGGAGCCGAACGGTAGGATATTTGATTCGGTTTTTATCGGTTCACCCGACATTCCGGTCCGCGGGCCTCGAGTATCGGAAAAACATTGGCCTGCCTGTCTTCTCGATCGCGATATCAGAAGAAGTTCCATTTAGGAGAAAAATAGTATTGTAAATGCAGCGTGTCGCAAGGCTTGTTTGTCGCGAGCTCGAATGTCGCGTTGGCAAAAACTGGGGGGTCCGGGATACACTTGCTTCTTCTCGATCGGATCGAGGATTTGCAGGAGTTTGCAAATCGATTCGGGATGAAGGAAAAGGACGCGGAGTTGGTTTTTAGACTCTTGAAGAAATTTTTTGGAGGGACAAGGGTCGCGAAGGTGTCGGACAATGGTTGTAATTTGGATTTGGCAGAGATTTTAAAATTTGGCGATTAGATTGCTTTCTTTTTTAATAGAAGTCTGTATATTTTTTCTTTTTTCTCTTTTTTTTATAGGAAGGGAAATTTTTCTAGAGCTGTGTATATTTCGGTAAAAATATTGATCTTCAGGTGTGAGCATTTACGCAATGCCTTGAAATTGAATACCTCACGGTTAGTAATTTAGATAGTCGACGAGAAAATTTACAAAACACACGGTCCTTTCTCTTAAAATATTATTTTCAACGACGAAACGCAACACGTGCATAGCGCACCGTTCATTACTAAAATTATCGCGGCCCGTTTAATCCGTAACAATCTACCCGACCAACAAGGGTATCATCAATAGCACGACAGCACAGACATCCAACAAGAATGCATGAAATCACATAGATACTCACACGAGCCTAATGCAGGTCAAAATTTTTCCAACTTGGACAATGGCCGTGCAAAGGCTAGGGGCTGCGAAACTAAACGGGACCGGTCTTATCTAATCTCAATATAATTACGAGTGCACGTCATAAAATTGCTTATTATACTATGGAAAAGTTGATTCGGGGACCATAATACGGGGTTTGGAAATTAACCTCACCCGTCTGCCTACCTACGCTGGTGATGATTATGTCTACTTATAGGTATAACTACTTATGTGCACCAAACTACCCGTCTACCGGCTCAAATAATCTTCGCGGTTCTTCTCTCCCTTTTTCTCTCTCTCTCTTTCTTCCACTTTTTATCCACCTGAATCTCCATCCAGCTACCCTTCACTTTTGTCCTCTACCCCGTACCTTCTTTCCTTTCTTCCTTCCTTCCTTCCTTCCTTCCTTCCTTCGCCAGTTCGTTCTTTCCTTTATTCACCGTTTCATCGTTCTCCCTCGCACTGGAAAGGATGCTCAAAACTAGTTTATAAAACGGGTCGGGCTAGCACACTGGCTTTATTTCTGATCCAATGACCCCTGCTCCGAGATCCCATACCAATGCTGTGTAGTGACGATGCTTGTTTATGTGTTACAGATTTGACGAGAGACACTACGCTTTCGAAAGGTATGCTAGCATTTAGTCTGAATGCATGCCAAGTCTGTTCGTCCGTCCTGTTAGAACCCACTTCCTTCTTCTTTGTTAGTCTGATTGTTCCTTTTTTTCTTGGTATTTTTTTTTTCTTGGCATTTTGTCTTGGTATCGAATTTTTCCCATTGGTCTTTCTTTTCTTTCGTCCTTTTTAATGTCTGTTTTTCGGAGAAAATTGTTTTTCTCTTTTTTTTTTAAGTAGATGGTTAATTTTGTGAAGAATGTTTTGTTAAATTTAGGGATCGAGGTTAGATGCTTGGAATTTGAAATTGCTTTGGGGTTCAAAGGATCTGATTTAGGACGAAACAGAATTTTTCGTTGGAAAAGTATTTGAAAATTGGTTGAAGAATTTTTTTCACGCGCCCGATCAATTCTGCAAGGTACTGATTTCTTGAAGAAAATTATGTTGATCGTGACAGATAGTTGGAATTTTTTAATCTCAGTCACACGTTCCTCGAACGACCATAAAATTTTGTTTCTCGTATAGGATGGGAACGTATTTCGAAGAATATTAATTGTTAAATCGTGTTACGATACTTTTAACGCGATTGAGTGACTCGTTAAAACCGAAAGATGCAATTCGCGCGATTTAAGTGGGCCGAAAAATATTTCCAAGCAGCTGCCGCGCGAATCGACGCGGCCGGATAGCTCGAAAATGAGGAGTAAACGACGTTGGGAGTTTTTAAGGTGTCGAGGATTTTTTGTCGAGATGTAAATTATCCCAGGAGGCGAGCGTACAGGTACGCTCGCCTCGAGATGACGAATTTAATGGCAGTCACCTTTCCGTTGAGGTGATTCGTAGAAGATCGTGGAGGGTCGAATTTTCGGAATTATATTCAGAAATATAATATCCTGAATCATGGGTAATTGCAAATCATTGCGTTAAATTGATCTTTGGTTAAAGAAACTTATCAAAATTATTACTCGATGTAACTTCCTTTCTTTTTTAACATTGATCAACTTTAATTATGACTTATTTTTTGAAAGCTGTACAAAAAAGGGGTGGTAATATATATTTTTAACTAATTTTATTTGAACAAACTTTTTAGAACTTCCTTTCTACGCGAGAAAAAATTTTCGATTACATATTTCGTTCGTTTACGTGTTAATTCCATAATTCTGTAAAACTAATTAAATTCATAAAATCCCCTAAAATCCGATGCAGACGAGCGACTTTGTTTCCTACGATCTCTCTACGATCATATATTTGTCTTCGATCGCATCGAGATCGCAAGGACAATAATCACTCTCCTGCATCGGACCTAAATGTTCCAACACGCTAAAAACTCCATAATTTCAATAACAAACCCACCCGATTCCAGAACACCCTCTTTATCGCATCGCCTTCACCCTCGCTCCCCCAAAACCAAAATATAAAAACGTACTCTAAAAACCACCCCTGAAGAAAAAAATAAATGATTAAAAAAAAAGAGAAATTTCCATCTAAAACGTAATAATTGGTCAAATGCACCCATCTCGTGAAACCGAGCGCGGAGACGAGGAGCGGATCGCGCGGCGGCCGCAAGGGTAGAGCCTGGCGAAAGTAATTATTGCGCTACTCGACGATTAACTTTTTTTCAGAGCGCCGGCCCTCGCGCGCCCGCTCGCTGCTCTATGATTTCGCAGCCTGTATCAGCGGGATAATAACGTTCGAATATTCCCGGCTCGAACAGAACGTCGGAGCCGCGTTAACCGGCGCTCGAAGCGGGCAGCCGGCGTTCCGATCGGGGCGTATTTTTCCTTTGGGCCCCCGGATGGTCCCGGCTCCAATTAGCCGGATAAATCGCCACGATAACCTAATAATGATTCTATTAACAATGTAAATGGGACTAAACTGCGACGGGGCGCGAGTCGAGCCATAATCGAACCGCGTTCCGCGGATAATAATGCCCATTACCGAAAATTTTCGCCTTGCTCGCGTTTTATCATCCCCCCGCGACTACAGCACATAATTCTGTCTGCACACGCATAATATAGCGCATAATACTTCCTATGAATCTCCATAATGGCCGGTTCAAAGACGTCTCGCGTACCGGTGATTCTTTATATGGGTTTATGCAACGACCGCCATCGTCCGTGTCGTCGTCGGTTGGTAATTATTTCGACATTGTTTGGTGCGATCGTATTTTATATCGGCGAATAAGACAGTTAACGCGTTCACGGAGATCTGAAAATTTTTAGTAGGTGTTCGGAAATCTTTTTGGAAATATTAAATATTGTACTTTTACCGTGTTGCCGCGGTTTTGGTTTAAAAATATTAGAAATAAAATATAATAAAATTTGATGAACCAAGAAAATGATCAAAGCACCGCGTTTACACATTTCCATAATGCGCGTGCATTATCGTGCACCGACGTGGCCGGCTCAATTATCGTATAAATATTATCCGGCTTTGAAACGCGATTATGTAAAAATTCGAGGTGCAGAGCGGAATTGCAAAGCAGCGCGTTCTTAAGTTGCGGGATATGTTTACTGTCGTTGTATTATAATGCGGCCAAACGAGCGCTTTTGTTTCCCGAAGGACCGCTTGGACCCCCCTCGTTCGTCTTCCTTTGGGTCGTGCGATGCTTCATTTTCCCCCCTAAATCTTCCTCTCCTCTCTGGATACCTTCTCTGCCTCCTGCCAATTCAGATCTCCTCTGCTTCTTATTATTATTATTATTTTTTTTTATCACTTTTGTTATCATCTTTGCATGTAGTGTTATTAAGGAATTAAATAGAAATTGGTATCAATTCTACGTTACGGAAAAAAAAGTGTAGGATTTTTGTGTTTAAAATTCTAGAACTAAAAAGTGTGTATAAAAATTATAGAAGCCTTTTCAATATTAAAACAAACAAAATTTTATTATACGAAAAATAGTAGCTTGTTTGAATCGATAAATTAATTATCGAGGTATAGAATAAAAGAAGAAACTTAGACGATTTCGCAATCTTCTCGGCAAAATAATTCTTGTTCTTTTTATATTTTTAATAACGAATGTTACGTCGTATTAAAAACTGAACAGAAGAGGATCGAAGGTTTCATCTAAAGGGCAAATCGAATATTGCTCCTTTCGACGTCTTCAAATCGAGCACGGTTCGTTGCATAAGTATGGACACGAACACGTCGACTTTCTTATTAAGGTAGAAAGTAGGAATGCAACTTACGGAGCATCAGAGGGTACGGACGTTGAACGTTCGATTCAGCCCGGCACAATTCCACCAATCCCTTACCTAGAGTCTTAAAAGGCATTTTAAATCGGCGTGTCGTGAAAGAATCTCATAGAGATGCGCCGTATAAAGGCATTCCACCAACCCTCATATTCTTTTCTTTCTTTCTTTTTTTTTTTCTTTTCTTACTTCTTCGCTCGTCGTTCATCGTTTCGATCATCTTCGAGAGCTTTCTTGAGTCTATTTCGTTCCTGTTATTATTCTCAAGTACTTTCTGCTTCGTTATAAGGTACGCGAGACCTGTGTTCTTAAGAGATTATTTTTAAACAGTTTCTTAATTTAGATATACGCGTAGATAAATATTTTAAAATATTCTTTGGTCCTGGAATAAATTCATCGTGTATTTTCGTGTATAAAAAAAATACATCTCTGCTGCATTCTCTTCTTGTTTTTACACAACTGATTACTTTAACTACAATATCTGTAATATATAATATATAATATATAATAGTTGTTTAGTTAAATCTGATGACCATTAAGAGAAGAAATAGTTAAGTGCACGCAACAATTTACATACCCAACAATTTTTTAAATTAAATTTACATGAAAAAATTGTACTCTATATTTTCGATTTAATTTTACACGTAGAATAAACCCTCTGCTCGATCGTACCACCCCTTCCGCCACACCCTGTGTCATACTGTACGGATAAAATGAAACAACTCAAACATACCGTCCAAGTCGTTCGACTATAACACTTCGTTTCAGCATTCTGAAACATTCTGAAACATTCGTAAACATTCAAATCTCTGTCGTTGAGATTGCATGTACCATAAGACCAAGCCTTCCTCAAGATGCTAGGAGTATCGGTAAATGATACCGCGACGGAAGGCTAGGATAATGGAGCGGAGGTTGAAGGTTGACAGAGGGGTGAAAATGGCTACAGGCTATGAACACTCTCCGCCACCGCAAACCCGAGATTCGATAAGCCGACTATGGTCTTTTATTAGGATCCACTCAACGCCGCCAGCGTAAACTCCGCACCCTGTTAGGGCACTCTTTCCAGAAGGTATCCCTCTAACTATATTTTCACGTTCGAAATTGTACGCGGTCGATGAAAGTGGCGCGAATATTCTCGGCCGAGGCAATCGTAGGAAGAAAAACTGAATAAATTAGTCCGATAATGCGATTGAATTTGAGCGAATGGTATTTGGGGACGATTCAGGTTAGGGATACGGTAATTTGTTTTTTTATGCTAGTTCACTGCGATTAAAAAATTAAATAAGGGTCAAAGTAGGATTGGAAGCTTGTTTCAATTCAAATGCTAATCGAAGCATGGAAATTTCGTTCTAATATTAAATCGTATACAGATACAAATTATAAATTCCTGCTTGTGTCCTAATTTTATACGTTATGAAAATAAAAGTATAAAAATTCCAATAAAATAAACAAATCGTATGTATCGTATAAAATTCCAAGAAAGCTTGAATTCAACCGTGATATCGAGTCAACTTTTTCTCCCGCTAGCTTCCACGAAACTACCCCTAGCTATATCCAAATTTCCTACAAAAATATTTATATCGTGTATACACATTCCGCGTGGTTCGCGTCTAGAAGCATTAATAATAGAACCAAGATACGCGCGTACACGATCGCACGCAATCCAAGAAACCGCGTGCCAGCACGCTGCCTGCACGCTACTCATTTATTCCATAAATCTGACAATAAATAACGGACATATTGGGGTGTTGGATATCGTGGCTGCTTATCGTATCCCACAAATGCGCCGGAACGCATTTAAAATGTATTGAACTGTCACGGGCCAGTGGTTTTCCGGATTTTTACATTTTTCATCGCCGCCCGGACAAGCAGGTCTGTGCGGATTACTGAGTTATCGTTGTTCTAAGTGTGTCGGTCAACGGGGGGAACGGTGAGCCCCAACGCATCGACCCCGGGGGTAATCCTGACCATAACAGTTGGAGACCCACCCCCCTGAAAACTCACCCCTGTTCGGCTAAGTGCAAGAGGCGGAGGAGAGAAAGCCGACAGCCCTTGGCTAGCACGCGTCCCATGCCAAATAGCTGGTCGTTACGAGGCTTCTGGGCCTTCTACGTCCACGGCTGCATACTTGTGCATCCGCAACTGTCGTTGGTCCTTAAATGAACGCGATTCGCCACGGATTCGACCGACCACGAACAGCCACCGACACGTGCGGATTATTCGACGGGCATTTTTCTCGTTTATACCGCGGCGGTTTAGAATTTGGTTGTAATTCGACAAATGGTGAAGAAGTTTAATTAAAATTGGATTTTGTAG
The DNA here is from genome assembly GCA_019453375.1 of Ctenoplectra terminalis. Classification (NCBI taxonomy): domain Eukaryota; kingdom Metazoa; phylum Arthropoda; class Insecta; order Hymenoptera; family Apidae; genus Ctenoplectra; species Ctenoplectra terminalis. The sequence continues at coordinate 121,610 of SMSQ01002924.1, read as the reverse complement.
CGATTGGTAGATTGTGGATTTTTATGCACACGATTGAACAAATAGAAGCTAGATAATTGGCGGATTATTTAACTGGAATTTTTCTGGTTTGTCTGTAGTCATTGCGATTTTAAAATTTGGTTGTGATTCAATAAATGGTGAATGAATTTAATTAAAATTTGTTTCTGCGGTGATTGGTAGATTGTGGATTTTTATGGACACGATTGAACAAATAGAAACTAGATAATTGGCAGATTATTTAACTGGAATTTTTCCTGTTTGCCTGTAGTCACTGCGATGTTTTAAAATTTGGTTGTGATTCAATAAATGGTGAAGGAATTTAATTAAAATTGGGTTTTATAGCGATTGGTAGGTTGTGGATCTTTATGGACATGATTGAACAAATAGAAACTAGATAATTGGCGGATTGTTTAACTGGAATTTTTCTCGTTTGTCTGTAGTCACTGCGATTTTTAAATTTGGATGTGATTCAATAAATGGTGAAGGAATTTAATTAAAATTGGGTTTTGCGGTGATTGGTAGATTGTGGATCTTTATGGACATGATTGAACAAATAGAAACTAGATAATTAGCGGATTATTTAACTGGAATTTTTCCTGTTTGCCTGTAGTCACTGCGATGTTTTAAAATTTGGTTGTGATTCAATAAATGGCGAAGGAATTTAATTAAAATTGGGTTTTGTAGCGATTGGTAGATTATGGATTTTTATGGATATGATTGAACAAATCTTTGAAAATAATTTTTTTGGCTTTCGAATTATCTTGAAGTATTTTGTAACTTTCCTTACATAAAGTGAAGTTGACGCAATATTTTGACTCCGTAATTGAAACGACTCTTGTGACACTAAACGTTTAGTGAAAATGAATCTAGAATATTTGACTCGGCGAAAGCTTATCAGAAATCGCGACGTTTGGAAGAAAGGAAAGAGAAGAGTGATAAGTATCGCGCTATTAGAGGGTAGAAGGATATCACCGGTTCGGTTCGAGAACGGTTGTACGTTGTAGTGAAGGCGACAGATATGGAGCTTTGAATTTGTACCTCATTTTCATACATTCTTCGTTGCCGTGGCGTTTATAGCAGATTCTTTCCGCGCATACCTGTTACTCGACGATTATGTTAACGTCAATCTGAACGGTTATCTTAAATCAATTTACACATCTCGTAAGAAGAGAATAGATATTACAAACCACTCACAAATCTCGCTATCCAATTTCATCCTAAAAAATAAGAATTAATTTCCTCTGCTCTCTAACTTCTCTATTAATTTCCACCCTTAAAAATTTCAAATTTCACCACTCGCTTTTATCGCATTAAAATCCCAGAAAACTCTGTTAAACGAATCGTCAAAATTTACTTAACTCTTCGTCCCAATCCACAATGTCCACAAAAATAATAATAAAAAAAAAAAAATGTTTCGTATTAAAATAAATACAGTTCGCCGTGAAATCTCGTCAGACGTCTTTCATTTCTCAAGGAAGAAGCAAGAACGACGTATAAATCAGCGGAGAACTCGTAAATCAGTCGCGAACGCGATACAATTAGTCGGAACGGACGGAAAACGAGATCGCGGTTGCGGCGGCTCGTTAGTTTGCAAAACGTCGGCCGCGAATCGAACTCGCGACATTAATTCCGTCAGGACAATTCGGCCCAATTAATCTCGACACGCGAGCCAAGGAACGGAGAGTTGAACGGGACGGCTCGCTCGCTGGGAAAGGACGGATAAAGCCTATCCTAATCTGCATCGGCAGATTGCTCTGAGAATTGACACGGAGGATTTTGCCTCGCCCTTCGAAGTTCCTACACTTGACGTCTCATCTTAAATCAAACCGTCTCTCACGGCCACCTCCTTAGAGTCCCTCTCGCGGCTTTCGCTACAGGACACAGAACTCGATGCATATATTAAGGCGGCTTTAATTGAGAAGAGTTCCCTGGACGGAAGAGCTGATACAGTGGTTGGTGGGTAATAACGACCACGTTGAATCTTTCGCGCAAAGAGGGTGACACTTAAAGTGTCAAGTTCTTGCAATCTTGGGATAAAACTCGAGGAAAATTTATATTTTAACCCCTTGAGGTTGAAAGCCGAGATATTCCTGCCAAAATAGGTTTAATATTTATTATTATCGGAGACAGATGTTGAGATGTACGAAGTTATTTCGTGCTGAAAAATTTATTCACATTAAATTGGTTTTCTGATCTTTTCTTTTTCTTTCTTAAAAATAAAAATTAGAGAAGGAACTTTTTTCAGTCGTAATGGATTAATGCATTTAAATGAATATTTAATGTTAAAAATTTGTGAGTAATAAATCAATGATGATATGGGAATTAATGAATAATTAAAATTAATATCTGTATGGTTAGGAATTAAATTGATACTGGAACTACTGGGTTTGAATATCATTCTTGGAAATATTTGTATTGATGCAGTGTACGTAACAGTGAATTGTAACTATCTGCTGTAATAAACTTGGTTCGATGTTTTCTCAACTGCAAAAAGAAACAAACGCGATAAGATAATTTTAGTGGTCGACAAAGAAACGGAACATATATCACGTACTGCCAATATTATAATGAAAAGGCGCATCGAATATTCATGGGAAAAGTAATTAATAAAATCCTTCTAAAGCAAACTAACCCGTAAAGTAAACGCTTTTCTCCAACCCATTACCCATTAACAAATCAAATTCATCAGCGGTACATTGTGTTCAATTTCCTTAACACTGTAATCATACTGTATTACGAAGCGTGTGTCGATTCCTCACAGATATCAATTTCAGATAACATAGTCATCTTACAAAATGAGAAGAAAAAAAAAGAAAAAAGAAAGAAAAAAGAAGAAAAAAGAAGAAAAGAAAAGAAAGTTAAGCATCGAGCATCGTTTCTACGTGTATACATTATAATATATCTAGCGGTAGCTAGCCTATTCTCTCAAGCAAATTAGTTTACACGCGAGAAACGTGTTCGGCAAATTAATACACAGGACGATCGTTTTCTTTCTCGTCGCGTTTCTTTTCTCGCCCGTGCCATTCCAATCATATCGCCTCTGTGCTATTAGGAAAATACGAGACAGAGGTTGGAAGAGAAAAGCAGGAAAAATAGAGAGACGGATGAGGACTGCAAAAAAAAAA
>SMSQ01002924.1:95535-117999 GCA_019453375.1 Ctenoplectra terminalis | reverse complement strand
AAACATTTATGTCTAACGCTTGAGAACTGTAAAAATCACAAGAAAGAAAAGGAAGGAGAAGCATTGTCGGTAGAACGTTGACCGATAACTGCTAATAAGCCTTCCCGTTTGGTCCGCGCTTATTATAACGACAGCGTCATAAAGAAATGCATAATAGAATTGTAAATGTATGGAAATGCTTTCCCGAGCTTTTGAGCGGTCCGACGAGAGGACATGCATTTTTCTTCAATTGCATACTCACCTTTTGAATAGGTCGCGCGTCTGGTCTACATGCACACACCGTATCTTATGCGACCGGCCATTGTATGTGTATTAACACAATGCAGAATAAACTGAGCGACTGAAACGGATTACACTCTTCCTCCGTGGAGGCCAGCTTCAAAAGGATATGCAAACGATGCGACCGCTAACGCGTTTCCCTTCGACCAGAATCCGCGTTTGCTTCGTTGAAAAAACACTTGACGCAGAAAATTTTTCTTTTCAAAAATTTCCGCTTTGTAAATACAAATTTTTGTTGCATCGTTAGAGCTTTAATCTCGAAGAATCGTATTATAACAGATTCGCCAAATAATCATCCATTTACTCTTTTTATTCTCTATCATATTTTATTCTCTATTTACCATACTCTGAGTATTCGTTAATTAATGAGATTTAATACCAGATAAATAACTCAATACCAAATATATTATTATCTTATAAGTTAATAATTAAGTTGTATAAATCTACAAACAATTTTTAAAATGTACATTTCTTTAAATATCGCAGCCTAATATCAGTGCTCGTCAAAATCTTAACCCTTAAAATCCCGTCAAATATAATCTACTATAATCAATAAAAACTTTTTAATCCAAGATCTTCATGCAAACACCGGGCAACTTCACTTTTCAACGCAATTGTACTCCTCGAAGCTTGGTATATTCTTATACATCGTCAATTGTATTCAATTTCCTACGAATTAAAAAATTCAGACCCCATTTTTGCTTCGAGGTCTTCGGTTCCTTCGAACCCTCCGAAACAAATTCTAAAGGTCGACGCAATTCTCATTTCCTTGAAATCGATTATTTCCAAACTCGACATAGTTCGCGGATGCACCCCTCCAAACGGAGTCGAAGAAATGAAGAAACGTGGGCGGGGGTGGTATCGAGGTTGCGAAGGGAGGTCGATCTAACGTGCTCGGTGTTCGGCATTTGAAGCGTTCCGTTTAATTAGCGGCCGTGCATTTTCTCGCAGCTCGTAAACGAACGAAGCAGAGAACGAGGACGGCAGGGGTGGGGGTGAAAAAAATTTCAGGCCATTTCACAGTAATTAAAAATGTTGTAATAAAGGCGGGTAGGTTCTTTTAATTCGTAACGGCTTATATTTATAGCGTCTTGCGACTAATAATACGCCCTCCCTCGTCGCGGCGCACAACAGGTTAGCCGGGGGATGGCCACGCCTCGAGATTCTATAGTTACGCGCTTAATTACCCATCCTGATATACGACGCCTATCGAGAGCGTTTATTAATTGCGCTTCAACTTATTATTCTTCTTCTTCGGCCGCGATATCACCGACCCTCTAATGAAATCTCGCCGCGGCGAGGCCACTGCTCGCTTCGTCTTGCTCTTGCTCCGTTGATCGGTGGTAAATGAAAACAGTTTCCGGATGTGGATCGAGTTTATCAATGGTTTCGATGTTTGTGAAAAATTGGTAACGCGAGGTTTGATGGTATCGAGGATGAAGTATCTTTTTGTTTTCTTTTTTTTAACCCTCATACGTTCCTTTAAAATGTATTAAGAACTTAGAGAAAATGTGAGCAACCTGTTTTTTTTTTCACTCTTAACTTCATACTTCAAGTGAATACATCAAGTTACAGTATAGGCGGAGAGAAATCAAATATTTTATAATATTTAGAAACAGAAAATGGGTGAATTTTGTTACATTGTTGTGGTTGAATTTTTAGGGGTAAGAGTTAGGGGTAACTTGTGTTTCTTTGGTTGTTTGTCTTCAAATTGATGTATGTATGCGATAGATTTTTATTCTGTGAAAATTAATGAACAGTTCTTGTTTTTGTCGGTTAATATTCTCCAGAACGACAGAAATTTCGACCATCGCCCTGATTCCATGCAGAGAATACAAATAATCCGAAACGTTGGCGGAGAAAGAGAAACGGTCGCGATATAAATTCCACTTTAGGTCCAGATACGTATGCGTTTCGGTTAGAAGCAGTTATTCATAAGCAATGGAGCATAAATAATACAGCAGGCTACTGCGATCCTGAAACATTGAAACTTCTGTAAATATTGTATCGGTTCCAGGGTGAATCTGCATACTTGTTATCTCCCTCCCGCAGATTCTTCGTTCCATGCTTCTATTTTCCAAAATTCCATTGCACACCGTCGAGAAATAAGAATAGAATAAAATGTGTATTTTACCGGAGTATCCTGTAGTTTTGTAAAATGAATGAAATTAAAAATCAGCCTTCCGTTTATGTAACATTTTACAGTTGTAAAACTCGTTGACATAATCCAATTTACTTTACTTTATACACCGTCGACATGTTCATATTTCTTTTTTTTTTTTTAATACCAATTTTCCATAAAGTTTTGTCCAAGTGTTACGCAACGTAACAGCGATATTACATCGGAAGTGGTGTAACGTCTCGTGGTTGCGGCGGGCAAGAGTAACGAGAGATATTTAGCACATAATGTTACGGGAACTCATGAATTACAAGTGCCGTGTATTCGTTACGGATATCTCGAAACATTGCTCTCGGTTCACAAAGGAACGCATATGGCGCGTTCGCGGTTATAAATTTCGTGTCTTAAGCCGCGGTATCATTTTAAAATAGAGGCAACGTCGTAAATAATGACACGCGCCTTCAAAACGAGTCGTCCCGTGTCCATAAAGAGGACAATAAAAACGCGCAGTCAGTCTCTCGAGCATCAGAGGACGACATATTGCCCAGATGTATTGTTCGACGAATTATTTAATATGTTTTGTAAAACCTTGGCGCAAAAAGTTGTCGGTGAGTACTTGTCGCGTATGAAGCAAAAATATTTGGTTAAAATTTCTCGACTATCTTGAGATTTTTATCGAAACACCGAGAAAATTCTGATTAAATCTATTGGAGTTGATAAAAGTCGGGTCCTTCGGATAAAATTAATAATTTTTTTTTTTCGACGATATAAATAATGATTTTTATATAGAATTATAGTACTTTATATAGAAGTAGTCGCTTTCGAGGAAAATGGAAGACAAAGGTATCGCCTTTAAATTATTCACAAAAATTCCAACCCCTGTTACATACTTTAATCTTCTACTTTCTTAAATTGAATACTCTAATTTTCTAACCTTGGTATAATAAATTAAATAAGTATTCTGAAATAAATGAAAAATAGACTTCCATATAAAAAGAAAGTAATTTCAATAAAAGCAGTCATTTAAAAAAATAAAAAATTAAGAGCATACCTTATGTTCGAACTAACTTTTACAATTCTAGATGCAACAATCACACGTCCTTTAATGGGATTAAAAATTATTTTTTTTTTACCTAAGTATTATTTAATTTTCTAATTTTTATTTTCCAAATTTCTAATATTCTTCATTATTATAATTTACAATCGGTATCGCAGTATTGTGATATACAAATCATCTCAAGTAAAGTAATCAGAAGTGTCGATCAATTTCAGGTTCGAGAAACAATTTCTCTTTCAAAAGAAAAAAAAAGTAATTTTACTATTCGAGAAACATTGCACGAAATATGAAGCGCAGTTCGATCCGTTTCTATCGATTTTCAAAGGTCATTTAAATCGCGCGAGGACACGGTGAACGATAACGCGAAGGGGCATTAATCAGATGGAGAAATGTCATTAGGCGGAGCGGTGTTCGCACGGCAATCTTGTAAAACATTATTCTAACTAAACTGTCATAAACGGGAGGAAATGAAAAGAGCTGCTTAATAGCTTATGTATGCAAATGCGAAGCAGCAGATTGCGCGGAGTGCTCTCTCGAGTGAGAGAAATAGCTAGTGGCCGTGGAAATGGTTGAAAGGGTGACTCTCGTCGCCCTTCTGACGACTGTTCCTCGAGTTTCCAATGTCGATCCTTGAGTCACGTGAAACGATTCGAATGACCCTTCATTCTCGTGAAAATATTATTGCAATTAATAAGAAATGTATTATTTTAAATAATACAAAAATATCGTTTGGAAAATTTTCTTTTTTTTTCTATATAGAAATTTCTTGAAATCGTATCCTATCTAAATGAATTTTTAAATTAATTATTAGGTATTGCTCGTTATCGTGAATAATATTTTCCTTTCTTCTAATTTTTTTTTAAATTAGATTTTATGAGAAAAATTGGTAATTGATGGAAAAATAGGTAACTTTGAAAATTTTAGGTAACGATAAATTCAAATAACGAAGAAAAAGAAGCATTCGGCGTATTTGTAATATTAACATTAACGCTGGATGACTTTGAATAATGATCCGCGAAAGATATGTAAATTTCGAACACGTTTCTAAGATATTCACACCGTGTCTCTCCTTTTAATGAACGAGCCAGAGGTCGTGTTAATAATGCAAAGTTTACATTTGTCGTGTTACTATTAGCATTCATTGACTCGAACCGCAACGCGAACGGTGTGAAACGATAAATCACTCGAGATAAGAATACTTTCAACTCGCACTAATTATCGTTTGACAAATTGTATCATATTTTTCATCAACGTTTCTAAAGTTAGAAATTTTTTTACCAGAATCTTCCCAAATCTAAAAATTATTCTGCTATTTCAAACACAGAAAAACATTCGTATTCCTTCAAAATAAAAAAGTTGAAAGTAATCACACCGATATTAATAAAAATAATAACTAAACTGCAGGTTCTTATGCATTTATATGCACAGAATACACGTGATATTATCAAAGCATAAAAAACATCCAAATTAATGTGCTTTGTATAATATCTGATAGATGAAATAATTTTCTACCAGTTTTATTTTCTTTTTTCTTTTATTATATTATCAAATATATGAATCTGCATAAAAATGCGCAGTCCATTAACTTCTACATTCATTATCGATCTACAAATAAATTACATTAACCAGTTTCTATTTCTAATGTTCATTCGACTTTAAAGATCCCACGAAAGATTCCATGCATTAACGACTGTTAATCACCGTTAATCGATAATAATTACACGGATATTATCAGCGATGCACTAACGATGGTTGAAACGAGGAGACGTCAATAAGTCTCGCGCAGCCTTTTCTTTCCTTTGCGTCAGTTTCGATTACTAATTACAAAGGCGAGGGAAGCACCAGGTTGCTCTCCTTGGGATGAATATTCATGCAGCGATCATAGCCTCCTAAAATTGTCGTTGCTGAGTTTACGCGCGATCCTTATCCGTGAAATTCATTATAATCCTCGTTCGCGGCGCACAATTTTTCCTGGACGCTCGTCTCTCTTATCCGGGGAAAAGACAGATGACCATTACGAGTGAATAAAATGATAAAGAGGAAAAAAGAAACGATAAAAGTTGAAAAGGGGAAAAAATCGGAGATATTTTTAGTCGACCGTTTTAGGCGACGCACGATAATTATGCAAATCGGGATGCAACGAGCTGCGTACGATTTTTAAAAACACCAATTTCGTTGATACGACAGCGCGTCGACGCGCTCCTTTTTCGGCAAATCTCGTTTAACCTTCGCAATGGAAACTGTTATTTGCGGTAATGATTAACATTATTATAAATATGTCGCCGGATAGTGTGTCAGAGTGATGTTGTAAATTGGGAACGAGCGAAAATACAGATTTAAATACGTGTTAACCGTGGAATTGACGGATTGAGGAAGATGACAGGAACAATATTTAAAAGAAGTTCTTAAAATCTGGACGAAAAGATATTTAATATTGAAAAACAACTTCGTAGGGAAAAGAAAAAATATCAGAAACATGAATTTTCTGCAACAATTTTTGGTGGAATTACACCGAGTTATAAAAAATAACGCGGATAACATCATAATTATATAAATAAAGATACCTCAATCGTATAAATTTCATCTTACAAATTTACCAAGTAAAGGAATAAAAAAATGTTTGCGAAAGATTAAAAAAGAAATTTCATAAATTTAATGGAACGATTAAGTAAATCGTTGTTCCAAGTCTGCAACATGTTAATCATTGGAGTAAAATTTCTTATCGCTAAGGTTCGATCTCCACGTTTCCCGAAAGCGAATGGATAATAATTGGAACGTGTCTCGCGGATTGTATCGCTATTATTGCGACATGCTCGGAACTGGAGAAGCATAATTAAACTAGGGTCGAGTCCCTCGTTGCACGCCGAAGGAAGATCGCTCCTCAATCCGGCTCCTTGATCCAATTAACGCGACGGAATTATCCCCTGGTTCGTGGCTGTTGGCCCAGGTACCGTCTCGCCATCGGCTTCAGCTCGGCTTCGTCTTAAACAATTTCATTTGCATAGCAAATAATCAAACAATTTGCTTTGACATTTAAATTAGCGAAAGAAAAGCGGCGGGCGTACGCGTAACGTCGCGGGCCTCTCTCTAATTTTCGAAGACGCCAACTAACCGAACGTAATCTCTCATTTGCATTTCCCTCGTTTTTTCCCTGATCCTTCGATGCTGGTCAAATTTACGCCCGATAAAAGTGAACGAAAAGAAAGAAAGGAAAAAAAAAAATCGTATTTTTTAGTCCGGTCCGTAAAAAAATATTAAAAAAAAAAACTTTACCTTCGTAGTCGTCACGATTCGTGACACGCAACAGAAAACGTAGAGCTGAAAAATATAACAGATCGGTTCCAAGATTCGCAGGACTCGAAAGAAAGAACCTTAGATTTATGAAACGCGATAGGGATGATCCTAGAATTATGAGTCTCAATAAGAAGAATGTTAGACTGGCGTGCTTCATTATCAGATCGCGGAAACAAACTAGAACCAAGGTGAAGGGACCTTGAGCTCCAGGATCTCAGCGTAGTCCTCTAGACGTTTCTAGGTCTCTGAATTAGCAAGATCCAAGTGGTGGTATCGCTTAGGTCCTACGTTCTTGAGAGTGAAGGAATAAAAATCGTACAACCACGGGATGATCCTGTCCAAAATCTTCTACCGTAGTTTTAATAAGGTTCCGCGATCTCGGTGTAGCTCTGTTCCAGTTCAGCCTTGAGTCTAAAATGGTTGTCATAAATATACCAAATTATTTTTCTCCAATATAACTCGAATATAACTCGAATATAACTCGAATATAACCAGTGATATTAATTTCGCTTAAAAGTTTCCACTTCCACGTACAAATACCAAAAACTATCCAACTGTCCTATCCAAGGCTACACCCACGCTCTCGGAAGAAACATTCCGCCTCGAATTGAAGTTGGATTTCGCCCAGAAAAATTTCGATACAATTGAATGCTGATGCCCATTCTTATGTATGAAATCCACGTGCACCGTAGACGAAGAGGCTCCGGGGATGACGCGACGCGACGCTGCCCGCCATCACATATAGATATTATTGTTATTGCACCGTGTAAGCGTTGCGCGGCTAGGGGTGGCCGTGTGTACCAGCCTTTCCGTGGGGGTTGGACGCGTGCTTTTCGACGCAGGGTCGAACGCTGCGGCGACGACTTAGCTCAGGGGTGGAACACGGCGTCATTATGCAAAGGAGATGGTCAGTACTGTGATCCGGGGATCCCTGTGGCCAGAGGTCGTCGCATTCCAGACATCTTGCGGAATTGTTTCTGCAAGATTGTCCGCGAGAACCACTTGAACCGCCTCTGGCCAAAGTCTGACGGATGTTCCGCCTATATTGAAAGAAATATCTCACGTGAACTATCTAGCTGCCCATAACGGGGCTTCTCTCTTGCCTCGTCGAGCGTACCTTCCTCCTGTTCGTGNGTTTTTTTTTTTTTTTTTTTTTTTTTTATTTTTGATCTCCGATAAAATGATTTTAATCGTATGATTTAAAATGATCAAACGCTGATACGTTTAACTCAACAATCTCAAACCTAATGTTCTGCAATCCTGTACCCTTTCAAAATTATTTCCGTAATTTAAAAACATTTCAGACTTACAAAATACCGAATATTAAAGAATTTAGTACAATAATTGAATACCTTAAATTTGATAGAGGAATATTTAAAAGCGTAGCATTTATATAAAAGTAAACTTCATTTCTGGCTGTATGGATTCGAGAATTCAATACCCTACCCACGCACAACAAATCAAACATCACACTGAAACGCCCGAATTCAGCGATACCTCTTGACCAAACACAGAAAAAAAAAAGCATCTTAAACTATTAAACATCCCGCCTACACGAGCCCACAAAATCAGCCATCTTGGTCGCTGCACGAGCCACCATCGACCGGATTTAGCGGCTTAGCCAAAGTGCCGATAGAGAAACGCCACCGTGGACTTAGCGCAAGTCGTAAAAGGTCCGGACGATGATCGCCACGCACACATCGCGATCGAAAGATCCGTCCGACGGTGGACGCGATCGGAAGAACATCTCCGGGAGAACACATACCGGTATCGAGTCGTATCTAACGTATGGATGAATCATTTATCGGGTCCATAACCCGAGACGGCCGGCGAACCGGTCAGTTTTATGCGGCCGCAGTAGAATTTGATCAAAGTTCGTTTTGCGGCCACTCGGGGAGCAATAAGAGGTCGGCTCGCCCCTAAAACTCCGGCCCCGAAGGTCTCGTACCTTCTGCCTGGCGACGAATCAGCCCTGTCCCCCTTTGAATCCCATTTCTACCGCGAAACGACGGACCCACTCGCAACGATCGCGTCATAATTACTGGAACGCCCTCGTTTTACTTGGGACATCGAAGTTTCTTGGGTTTCTGTTGGAAGGCCAACAGGTCGAGACCGTTTAGTGTTGGGGGAAGTCTTTTGGAAAGTTGTTTGGCGGGCTTCGAAAGGGTTCTGAAGAGAATATCAGGATGAATTTCTGGGGTTGTTGGTGAGTTGAGAGAGCGGTGGGTTGGTTTCGTTTAAAAACGGTGAGCGAAGTGTGTGCGATTGGTCTTGAAATTGAATAGCAGTTGTTATCGTTTGAAAGATACTTCCTTATTTTGATTAATCATTGGATAAATCGTTATCCATGGTATACATAAGGATTACGATATTTTTTAGCCGTGTANAACATCTCCGGGAGAACACATACCGGTATCGAGTCGTATCTAACGTATGGATGAATCATTTATCGGGTCCATAACCCGAGACGGCCGGCGAACCGGTCAGTTTTATGCGGCCGCAGTAGAATTTGATCAAAGTTCGTTTTGCGGCCACTCGGGGAGCAATAAGAGGTCGGCTCGCCCCTAAAACTCCGGCCCCGAAGGTCTCGTACCTTCTGCCTGGCGACGAATCAGCCCTGTCCCCCTTTGAATCCCATTTCTACCGCGAAACGACGGACCCACTCGCAACGATCGCGTCATAATTACTGGAACGCCCTCGTTTTACTTGGGACATCGAAGTTTCTTGGGTTTCTGTTGGAAGGCCAACAGGTCGAGACCGTTTAGTGTTGGGGGAAGTCTTTTGGAAAGTTGTTTGGCGGGCTTCGAAAGGGTTCTGAAGAGAATATCAGGATGAATTTCTGGGGTTGTTGGTGAGTTGAGAGAGCGGTGGGTTGGTTTCGTTTAAAAACGGTGAGCGAAGTGTGTGCGATTGGTCTTGAAATTGAATAGCAGTTGTTATCGTTTGAAAGATACTTCCTTATTTTGATTAATCATTGGATAAATCGTTATCCATGGTATACATAAGGATTACGATATTTTTTAGCCGTGTAAACGTTGATGGGGTGGAACGTGTGAATTATTTAGCGATCATTCAGAGAATTGTTCGATTAGATTGGAACTGGGAAGACTCGTGTAAAATAGAGGTAGAGTTTAAAATAGATTTTGAAACTGATACGTGTCCATGTTATATAAAGAAGAATTTTTTAAAGCATAGAGAGAAGTTAAGAAACTTTCTCGAAGCATATTCTATGCTTGGGATCTGATAAAGCTCGAGAAGGAGGATCTTGAAAAAAAAAGAAGAAGAAGAAAGATAAAACTTTCCGAGCAAGATTTCGAGCAGAATAAAATATAACAAGGGAAGTTTTGAAATTAATAAAATTCTATCGAACAAGTTTCTGAATAATCGGAATCTAGCTTCTTCGAAACAAATAACGTTCAGTGAAAAAAGTTTCGAGATATATCTCAGGACCTGACAGAATCAGTTTCAAAATTGACGAAGTTCACTCGAAGAGACCGTCCGATTGAAGAAATAAGCTTGCACAAACTTTTGAAGGAACTTCAACTTTAAACTTTTTATTTATATCGAACAATTTTTTTTTTTACATTTTTTTCTGTTCAATTTTAAAAAATTCATTTACAACGAAGAGACCGCTCATAATGGTGAAAAGTATTTACCTTCTTGTTCGTAGCCGCGTCATAAAAGATTCACTGCATGTATTGTAGGCGAAGGTGGTCGTAAACCGGGACTGTGGACGATTCCTTAATTTGTTTACACTGCAAGTAAGTCGAAAGGCGAAGGGGGTTGATCCTGGTCCCTTAGAAGTATCGTTTGGCGCCCCGAGGCACAGGCATATGCGACGTAAAAGCACGATAAAAAACTTCCTCGCTCGTAACTCAAGGTTATATTCATTCTTCCACCGCTTCCACTGTTTCGATCTTCGTATCTGTACAGGTCGTGCGAAACTTTCTCGCTTCGAGCGTATTCAATTCGATCGAAATGATTTTTATTAAAAAATCTTTTGTCAGAAGGGTTGGAAACAAGGGAAGTGTGATTGTATTTGTTCTGCGTGTGGTGCAACGAGTAAGAATTTATTAATAAATAAAAATTTTGAAGCTTTTTCATGCAGTCTAGAAAAATCTTTTTTTAACATTCTATTTTTATATTTTACCAAAATTGATTAAAATATTCGGAATGCTTTAAATTGATCCAAAATTATTTACGCAACGATTGAGTAGAGATTATAAACATAAAATTCTAATTTTAAACGTTCAGAATGTAAAAATTATAATTTCCGTGAAGATCCACTATTTTCAACCTCTAAATATCCCACCAGTTTTTAAAGAATACCAATCATTCTACACAAAATAGACAGAGGCGAATCGGATCGAAATAAAGAAAGATTTCGAAGTCTGCGACAAATTTTTTATTGTTAATGTTCAAATTAAATAGGTAATAATTATGATAAAATTATGATAAAAAGTTTCTAAATGGATTACTATTTCTTCACTCTCGAAAGAAAATGATCCCATCCGTCTCGGTCTACCCCACACCTACCCAACTCCCGAATCATAGAATCAAAAGTCAGAGACCAACCGTACAAAACAGGATCCATAAACCACCTCGTACAAGAGGAACAAAAGAAAATATCCTGTCTCTTGGCATTACCAGGTTCCCCGAACGACTTCGAACAATTATCCCATTCAAGACAGCGTTCATCAAACTATCGCGTTTCACGGAAACATTAAGAAAAATCCTGTCTAGCAATTACCAGTCGGCGATATCGTGCCGCAACAGTGAAGAGAAAAAGACAGAGAGCTAACCAGGGTATCGAATTAAAAATTCAGCTCGAAAGTACGGTTTCACGCGCGCGCGCAATCATCCACGCGATTGAATTATTGAGAGATTGCACGGCCACGTGTAATTACGATGCGAAAAGTGATTCCTGGCCGGGTGAACAAGTGCGTCCGAGATAAATGAAGTCAAAGAGCGCGGGGAAAGAAAGGCGTGCGAGGAGAGCATTTCTCTCGAAGCGAGTTCAAACGAGAGAGACAGGTTGTGCGTGTATGTACGAAGAGGAGGAAGAAGAGGAAGAAGAAGCCGATGCTGTCCGTTCCGTACAAACTCATAAATCTTGGGGCAAATAATTGCCTGGCTTCGCTCCTCGAGAGTCAGATCGGTGGTGTTGATTTAGCGGTGTTCAGAGGTCATGCGTTCTCGGCCACGCTACGCCAATGTGTTTGCAAGATCGGCCAGACTCCAAGCCATTACCCCTGCGAGCGAATCGTTTCTGCGGATGTTGTGCGAGTTTGTTTAATGTAAATTGTTCGTGAAAAATTGGGCATTAAGCTTTGATGGAGAAGTTTTGGGTTAATTATCGAGGGATCGAGTGGATTTGTTGGTAAAGATCTTTGGGAAGCTTCTTTGGTTGGGAGAACATTTGGTGTGTTTTGTGATTGTTCTCCGGATGGTTAAAATTTGTCATTTATTTGGAGTAGGTTTGGATATAGTTATGGTGGAATGGAGTGGGATTTGATATGGAGGTTAAAGTAAATGTAATATTTATTAGTTGGTATTCTTTACGAATTTTATGTAATAAACTGAATATGGAAATGTGATACGAAAGGTGTTGGTAAAGATCTTTGGGAAGCTTCTTTGATTGGGAGAACATTTGGTGAGGCTTGTGATTTTTCTCTGGATGGTCATAATTTGTCTTTTATTTGGATTAGGTTTGGATATAGTTGTGATGATGTGAAAAGCGGTGGATTCGGTTTCACAGAAAAGGGGTGCATTTAAGGGTGGAGGACTTTGAAAATCTTTGTTGAACGTCGTGAACTTTTATGGACGATGAAAATTCGTTATTCGTTTGGGTTAGGTTCGAGTACAGTTATGGTGAATTGAAATAGGATTTGGTGTGAAAATAAAAATTAATATTATGTTAATTATTTGGTATTCGTTGCTCAGTGTGTGATAGAGAAAAGAGAATAGAAATGTTTATCTATCGGTTTATAATGAATCAATTCTTCATTGATTAATATAATTTTCATCGTGGTCATTGATTAATATAATTTTGCAGTATCCGTATTACTATTAAATCACTGTTAAAAATCCGCAAGTGTGTTCTTGTTCTATTATATTTTCACATCCGCAACGCGATGAAGGTCATGGTCGAGGGTGATTCCTAAAAATTAAACGCCATTCCAGAGCGGAACATCCATGTGTCTTCTATGAAATACGATTTCTGAATTTCGCTCGATGGTTTCTGAGAAGCGGTAGCCACAAAGACAACGGTCTCACCACTTTCTTCCCCGAGCAAAGTTTCCGAGCCACTGATGGACACTTCTGCTGCGTTCTAAGAAACGCTGTCGGTCCGGTAAGCGCACTGTCCTCGGTCAGGGACAAAAAGAGACGCGAGCCTGTCCGTGAAAGTAGAGATGGCATCGAACCAGACCATGATTCGCGAAATTTTCATTAATTTCTTATCGCGGACCATAAATTTTTCACAAAGTGTTGAAAAAGGAAATGATAAACCGCATTGATTGAACAATTTAAACGTTTGTTTCAATATTTTATTATACCTTAGCGGTATATAATTAAAAATGTAACGTTACTTATAGAATGACCTGAGATTAACCAAAGTGATAAAAAATTTTAATTAGGGTATTAGACGATCGCAGCATAATGTTTTGAATACAGTTTGTAAATTATAACATGTAATTATAGGCGTAGTTATGTGTATGTATAATTTACAATTTTATTATTAATGACCGTAGTAATTAAAACCAACCATAGGAGTGTCCAACGTATTTTATGTTATTATTAATAGTAAATCGGCTCCATATATTGTGGACCGCGTCTTAAGGAAGTGATTCAATGTATACTATAACGACTTATATCGCGAATGAAATGTTGCAACCGCGTTAACGTTAATCAAAGGCTCGAACTTAAATTAGTAGCTCTACTATACCGGTATTAATTCATTCGCGTTTAATACCCGGCTTCAAACGACACTATACTCTAAAGAAAGGTTAAATCGCTTTCAAAGAATAGTTGGTTATCCGGCAGCCATAAACGTTAACGACTCCCTCTTGACTGTTCGTCTTTAACTTAATTTCCTCTGGTATACATAATTATATTCACACCACGATTTGCAAATTTTATACATTCTTCGCGTCTTATCTGTGATAAATTGCACATTTAATTCTTAAAAAATAGCTTCAAAATATCCGCTGGACTCGGAATTTCATACTCTTTTCTTTTGTTTCGTTGTTACGTTAAAATCCATAAATTATAAAAAATGAATCGACTTACTTACTTTTTTGGTAAGTAAAAAATGAACAATTTCTTTGCTCTTTTAGTAATGAAATAAGAATTATGTGGCATTGATATGCAAGCAAATTTCGTGCCGAACTTCGCTAATTTCCGTCTTGATTCCCGATCACACGTGATTGTTCGTTCCAGCCGGGAGTCGTTCGTCGAACACCACGCCGACAAGTTCAATATTTGTAATGCTCGAGCGTGCTTCGCACACATGTCGCGAAAATGGGTGAGGGTATTACGTGTCCCTGTGGCGTCAGAGTACCTGAGAATCCGCTGTACTTCGGTAATCGTAGGTACAACACGCATCTTGGCTCGTATCGTTCAAAACTAAAGAACAATTGCTTTTTATATCCAAACATTTAAATACCGTCTGCCTATAATTTAACTTTAAGCATAGATACGCGTAAATACAATGTTGCAAAATTGCATTTACAATTTTTTTTTTTTTAAACCGAACATCTTTTCACTCAGCTTAGTACTGTTTAGGAAAAATAACAAAAAAAACGTATCAATTAGTGTATAAAAAAAAGTAGCTTAGTACTATTTAGGAAAAATAATAAAAAAACGTATCAATTAGTGTATAAAAAAAATATAGTTTCATTAAAAAAAAAAAAAAGAAAGAAAGAAATGGGGGTGACTTTGAAATCTTTGAAATACCTCCGCTTTCAGAACAGACACATTTAAAAACAATCAATATTGCCTAATAAATTTTTTCTTTTTTATCTTTGAGCATTGGGCAGCTACAGTTTGGCTCGTTTACACGGAGCACCAAAAATTTTTAGCGATATCGCGGAATTTCATAGTTATAGTATACGCAGGTCGACACGACGACAATAAGAATTTCAATTCTATTTTCTTCCTCTCCTTCCTTTGTCACGCACATATTTTGCCCACTTCATTTGTCCCTGAGGGAGCATTTCAACCTATGTTTACCTTCGGGCAACATTGCTGCCTGGAGACCCGGCGTAAAGTGAAATGCAGCCTCGTCTCGAAGTGCAATGGAAAATTTAACGAACCATGATGGCTCGTATCGAGCCTTCAATAAGTTATCCTACGATATAGTTCTTTCATTATTAGGTACATTTCTCTTTCTTAAAAAAGTACCATCTGCAGTATTACTCGATGAATCGATCGAAAGCCCTGAAGCAAAATTAATTAATATTTAAACGAATAGTTAATTACAGTTTCTAATTAAAGTTACTTAAATTTGCATAATAAAATGCGTGTATCGAGATATGTTAAAGTTCAACTAAAAAATTTCCATTTATTTAAAACTAATTTCTGATCACATTTAATCGATATCGCAATTATGTCACAGTTTAATCTCATTTTTAATTTATTAATTACAACTACGATGTGGGATATTTGTCGATCCAAAATTTGTAGCTTCTGATAAAAAAAAAACAAAAAAAAAAAGAGAAGAAGACGAAAAGACGGATTCAAGAAAAAAAAGTAGAACGTTATTGCATATTCAACGCTTTCACTTCCCTCCCCTCTGTCGCGTTACACCGCGCAACCCCATGCGCGTAAACCGCTCCCGACTTTACGATCCCATATACCAACGAGTTTATTCTTTTATTACGAACATCGTGTTTCCGTCTTGCCGCGATCATGCATCACGCATTATATTACGCTCGCCTGTCTTCCTTTTGATTTGCATGTTGCTTGGAAATTCTCAATATGTCTTCACACAGAAACGATCCTTCTTTTTTCATTCCATTGAAACAAAATGGTTTCTCTAATGACTAACATTGAAAATCGATTAAAAATGACGTATAATAATTGAAGATCTCGATACAAAAATCGAATGAAGTCCAGATTTTAAAATTTATTAAAAATGTAAAAAACGGCGTGAAAAAGGGAGAAAAATTATAGCAAAATTTTAAAAAGTACAATTTTGCTAAAAAGTAGATTTACCCGGTTTATGAACAAAGGTCTTCGATTCAACACCATTAGAAGTAAAAGAAAGTTGCCTAATACGGGAAGAGTAGTTCCATGGAGAATATTAATATTTATTATTTTATATTAATGAATTTTATTAATGGAGACCATTACGCGATCGTCTTTTTACAGATAAAAAGACAGTTTCAAAACTGTGCTAATTGTAACGTTCGAGGATAGAGTGTATCTTATTTTTAATTTGATATTAGGTATATTACTTCATATTCGAAACTCTTTCGATATTGGGCAACTTTCTTCTAACCCTGAAAGGTAACTTTGTTCCACTTGTTCACGCGTGTTCTCCGTTTCATAAGAATACTTGACGAACGTGAAGCCTTGATAAGAGTCGGTGCAGACGAAGCCCTCAGACGGACCGGTATTTCTTCACCGCGCTAACGTAGATGTCAGCGACGATATCATCTGCCGTGCGTTAAAGTCTCGGGTTACCTCTGCACCGCATGTTGCCGGGTCATTGGGGCCGTGTTTCGTCACAAACCGGGCCCCTGTACTTTTACTTTCCTCCCTGCATACCGGCGCGAACGGCGTCACACGAATTTTTATTATCCGACTAATTCGCCTTTCGATCCGCGCGCATTCGCGTGTCTGACCATTAAAATCCACTTCTACTGCGAATATATCGTACGAATCGAAAGTTTCGGGCAATGAAAGTGGTATATGGTGTTCTATCTAATAAAAAATATATTAAAAATACATTAAAAATGTATGTTAAATATATTTACAATACGTATCATTATTTAATTAAAAAAAATTCATGTACAATAAATTTCAAACTTAATATTTGCGACGTAACAGCTTCATTCTTAGAGCCTTTAAATTATAATAATATATATATACAGTAGAAATGGATTTTAATGGTCAGACGTGTGAATTATATAAATACTATTATACGAATAAAAAATTATATTAAGCAGCAAATTCAATTCAAATTTTATAGTCTACGCAAAGAATAAGTTTCATTTCCAACATCGAGTACCTTAAAATCCTGTCTTAGGATTTTTAAACAGAGGCGTCTATCAAAAATTACAATCAAGCTGTTCTACCAAAAATGAAATAAAAAAAAATAACCACGAACCTAAAATACACGATTGCCAAATGCAACTCTGTTCGTCGTCGTTGAACAGAAGAAAACATGGAAGCACCGTGGGTGTTTTCAATCGATCATCCGTAAGACTCATTAACAGTGAACTCGATTCGTATCAATGACGTCACGGGAGCCGTCAAATCGCTCCGGAAGTCGTCTCACGTTCCGGCCAGTTCATTCTTCACTCGTAGGTAGGTAGACTGGTCGATGTGGTGACGCCCCTTTTACAAAGCTTGTCCCACTGCTCCCTGTGTGTACCTGTATAGTTGGCAAGAAGAGAGCCGCTGCCATAACAGGGTCTCCTGGTGCCTCCGCCACAACTATTCCGATGATCATTCACCAATCTCGTCTCTCATCTTCATCTTTTTATATCATCTCCTCCACGCTGGCTCCTTTTCTTCCGAGCTCCCTCTTTTCCCCCACGCTTCACATCGGATTATCTTCTTTTTCTTTCTCTCTTTTTCTTTCCGCGATCCTACGTACGAGAAGCTGAGCGATGTCCTTCCAGATAGTTCGTCTCGTTTCTCTTCTGCTTCCTGTTTCGAGATCCGCGATGGAGGTCTGTTCTCGACGAGTGTTGAGATTGAAACGGGAGGATGGTTTGTTTGGGGCAAGATTTATATAAAATCTGAAATAAAATAATACGTGGAAGCGACTTTAAAGTTGCGCGGATATAATTAATTCGGCTTCGTCGTCATGCGCGAGATATAGGAAGGGCAGAGAGCCAGTCGCGTGTGATTTAGAGCTCAATATTGCACATCGAACGATGACCACAGATGAGTTTTACGAGTTGGCACAGCCGTCGAAGCGTACGTTTCAAACGACGCTTTGTAGCTATATGAAAGTATCTGCATCGTCCAATTCTGGATAAAGCGAGGTGAATCGAGCTTGTAATTGTATTAGCGACGAATTCAATTTTCGTGGAAGAAATATTGAGACGATTTAAATTTTATTTAACACAAATTTAAATAACCCTTCAATCTTATTCGGAATATTAATCTTATTTTTAAATCAACCGTCTTAATCTTTAAATTTCCAAGATCAGAATGTTACCAAACTTATCACACAAAACACCTTTTATATAAATACCTTCTTTCCATTCGTTTCATCCCATCCGTACCTCGTTGAGAATTTTTCTAAAGTCGAAATCCAAACTTTTGATCGTCTCATAAAAATGCACAAAAATGTTTCTCCTTCAATTTCCTCGAATAACATCTTTGGAAACCCCATTACAAAACACTTAAAGCATCTTTAACACCCCTATGCTACCCCATCATCGTCCAGCTTTAAAATTAACTCCAGAAATAGAATAAACGTTGAACCGTGAAATTTAGGGTCTCCCGTAGCAGCAACCATGATCGAGCTGCTACGAGTTGCATCGAAAAAGCGTCGGCGTGTGCACGTGTGCAACGCGAGAGAGCCGCGCGCGTTGCATGTTATTATCAGGCCTATCGAGGTAATGATCAGCCGATCGTCCCGCTTTGTTTATGGCCGTGGTTTGCTCGCGATCTTGCCTCTGTAATTAATTTAACCAGCGCATTTCTGTCTATTTCTCTCTTCACCGGTCGAAACGAGCGGCCAAGAGAGATGATCGCGAGCGGAGAGGAGAGAGCGCGAGATGCAAACCGTTGATCAACTCTCTCGGAACTGACTTACGATGATGCACTGCCTCTTACGCGAATTTATCTGCCCTTTCGCTCCTTACCAAGAAAGAAACTATTAACGGGTACTATCAGCGTCCGACAGGTGAAGTATGAACGCGAGCGCGAGCGTTGGCAAGCGGGGATAGCTGAGCTCTCAAACCTTTCGAGGAAAAATCAGAAAGCCAATTAGCGGCCGGTATAGTTTGCGCCCGAAAATAGATGTTCCTTTTGAGAGGCGGATGTAAATCAGCTGCAATTAAATTCTTAATCAAGAGCGCCCACTGTGCTGACCGCTGATGAAGTTCGCAATTAGACCAGA
Source organism: Ctenoplectra terminalis (assembly GCA_019453375.1). NCBI lineage: Eukaryota > Metazoa > Arthropoda > Insecta > Hymenoptera > Apidae > Ctenoplectra > Ctenoplectra terminalis. Next base: position 98,946 of record SMSQ01002924.1, on the reverse strand, counting down.
ACCTTCTTTCTCTTCTTTCAGACTGTTTTCAGTGCTTTTCTTACCTTCTATTTTTTTCTTTTTTTTTTTCTTTTTTTTTATTCGCCAGGTTCTTTTTGTTTGGTTTTTTTTCTTAAATCCTTGACTAGAGGTTGCGCGAGTCGTGTGAGAGAAAATGGTAATTAGGGTGAAATATGTTAGCAGCTTTTTTATTATGCAAGTTTATATTTTGTTCGTGTTTTTATATTTTTGTTCAATGATTTTGATGTTTCGTGGTTCATCATATGACGGGTACTGATTTTATATTTGAACACGAACGAGATACGAGATGGATCTAATGTTCGATGCATTTTTGTACGTCACAGTCTGTGGGTTCTAAGGATTTGTAATCATTTTTGGACCAATTCTAATTTTTATGGTTCAAAATATGATAAATCCTAATTTTATGTTATAAAAATTTATTAGGGATGAGATACAAGATAGACCTGGTATTCAATGAATTTTTATGTCTCTCAGTGAACTCTAGAAGTCTTTTTTTTATTTTTCTTTCGCTTCCAATTTCCGAGTATTTCCACAAATGGCTCTTTTCACCGTTTCGTTTCCCTGTCTTTAATGTTTTCTGTATCGAAGCGAAATTTCACGGGAGCGGGTCGCACGTAGCGTGAAAGAGAGTCAGGCGACGATTAGTCACGAGCTATTAACGAAGTATCCGGCTTGTAAACTAAATGACCGCATTACAAGGTATTCTTATATTACGAAGTTGTAGGCGAGGCGTCCGTGACGCTCGTTACCTAAATCCGAGCGTTAAGCATTAAAGTCTCGACCGGCTTAAACAGCATATTAAAGTTCTCGGAACAAGAAACATTAGTGAAAACTTGGCATTTAACGGAGCTGTCTCCCTCATGGGTTGTTTCGTTTCTTGGCCTCTGCTCTCTGTTATTTAAATAGTTATGGAAACTTACTGTTGCATGTATTTAAAAAAATATATATATTATAATAGCCAATAACAGCCGTATTTATTTTAGCATAGAAGATGCTTTAAAAAATGAACTCCGCAGCTATTTAATCGCGTTTAAAAATATTCTAGCTCTAAGTTTCGGTTCATCTATATAGAAAATTACAATTCAACCGATACTTCACTTAATAATCTCAATTCTTTCAATTTTTCTTTTTTTAATTTCTATATATTTTAATACAACTACCATTGCTCGTTGCTGTAACCTTCCTTAACAATATTACAACTCAAATATAAGCTTAGAACGTAAACTGCAGTCCATACGTTGTAAAAATAAAAAAATTTCGATAGAGCTTCCAAAACTTATCCAATAAAAAAATACTGGTTACAAATACCAAACCATATATTGTTTTCAATACACCTAATGAAAATTCTGTCCCTTCTATTTGTCACGAATCATCGATTGTCCATGTTCCATGGAACACGATGCCAAGAAAAATACATCTTCTACCTATAAAGTTCAGGAAAGACAGTTTTAGAGGAAAAATAAAGAGGATTCTGGATATGACGCGTAATTTCGAAGGTATCATTGGGACGAAGGGAACATTGCACTATCTAAGGGTCGCTCTCCATCTAATCTAGTAATGCGACACGCCTAGGGACAGGAAAGCGTGTCCAGGCATCCCGGGAAAGGGGGCCTTCATCATGGAATCACTCCAATGGGAATCATCGTGTCGTGTCTTTCTACCTTCTTGCTTAGTCATACTTATAACTTTCTTGCCTTATTGTTCTGCACCTTCGTCCCAGAGGAGCGTGCACACACAGCGCTCACGCGTTTGTTTCGTTTATACTTTCCTCCAGCTTCGCACGACTTCGACCACGTTCATAACTCGAGAACCGCGAAACGCAGCTGGATACGAGTCGCTTCCGGGATGTCGTTGTTTGGTGCAGAAAATTCATCGCAGTCGTCGAGAAGATTTCTTATAGAAAATTTGGAGAAGTTGCTTGTCATCGTTTCGGAATTAAAAGTTTTTTAAACTTGAAAATCAACGATTTGTTAGCTGAAATTTTATTTCGTAATAGCAAAAAATGTAGGATTCGTCGAATGGATACAGAAAAATTCATTTCTGGGAGATTGTAGGCAATTGACAATTAAATTGAATACTCAAGTTTCATTTCGACCGAACTTTTTATTCGTAAGAATAATTTTTAACGTGGCTGTAATTTAATCGAAACTTCAAATCGAGTTTAAATCAAATTTTAACTAAATTCATACAATTCTTTGTTATCACGTTTTTATAATTATTTTTCCTTTTAATTTTCAGGTAAGTCTGTTCCGTCTCACTTTGTTTCGTTCATCAACCAGTTTGGTGAGTAATTTTATGATCACATTCGCTATCATCGCACGTTCATAATTAACAACAATTTTCTAAAAGATCTCGAACCTGAGATCCATCATCATTTTAATCGGTGTGGTATTTTTATTATCGATGCTTGGAAAAAAAATGCCTCGGGCAGTTAGTATCGAACCTTTGGACGTCTCCTCGAAAAAAAGGTAGACCGTAATGCTGAAGATAGGCCTCGCTATCAGTGACAAGAATTGTTCGTATTACTTAAATCGCGATACCTTCCCACACGCGGTCGCTTGGTCGGCGGCGAGACGAACGAATGGACAGGACGAACGTACAAGTAGACAGATTCAGTGAGCGAGCGATGCCATGCCAAGGCGAACCCAAGCCGCCCCTGTAATCACAATTGAAGGCTATTTTCTCACCGCTCTGATGATGCACTCTGATGATGCCTACCTCTCGCATATAACCTCATAGGATCATCTCCATGGCGAGCATAGAGAAAGAGGGAGAAAGAGAGAAGTCGAGATAGAGCGGAGAGACGAGTTTAGTGTTTGTAACGGGTTGGTGTAGATGTGTTCGTGTGGTGGTTGCGAGCAGAAAATAAGTATAGAAGATGATGGACGCTCTCTCCGAGTAATTCCCTCTAATAATTGAAATGTGCCCGCCAGACCGCTTGGCCGGGTCCAGTTTGCGGTGCATGCGTATGGGTTGATACATAATTGCGCGCACTATCAAGTCCAAAACCAATTTCGATTTCGTCCCCCGCGCAAAAAGAGCAGAGGATGCGCGTATTCTGCTCCGCCCCCGCGTTTCCGTACCGGCTTTGGTCTTCCGCCGGCATTCGAGTCGCGGATAGAGGGATGAGGAGGGTCGCGGTCACTTGGACACCTTTTGCAATCTGTATTCCTGTTATTTCTTTATTTGTATTATTTGATTTTTTGCTTTATTTAATTGAAATATTAGGAATACAAGTTTGAAGATTGAAAATTAAGCAGGGATTCTGAATAATCCACGTTATCTGAATATTATTTTCACAGATCTGTAAATTCATTAATTTTAATGAAACAGAAACGAGAAAATTTGAAGTTCAACTTAGACGCTTTCGATTTATATTATTTAAAATTT
>SMSQ01002924.1:81898-95046 GCA_019453375.1 Ctenoplectra terminalis | reverse complement strand
CTCGCCGCGTCGTGTTCCTTCTCGTTTCGCGCTCCCTTCTTAAGCGACCTCTTCGTCTTCTTCTTTCGCCTGTCCGTCTGCTATCGCTCCCCCTTTCCGGTCAATCGGAGCCAACCGTACGTGTCGTACATTTACGTACTACTAATTTTCTGTTATTTATACCTGGAGAGTTGATATCGGCGAGGGGGGCTGGTGGAGGGTGGTGGCTGTTGAACTTGGATCCGAGGTTGCTGTTTTATTCAAGTTTCTCGATTTAAGACTTCTTCGATCATCGAAGGTTGGAGATTATTTAGACAACTTTTTTGTAGCGCTTGACGCGTTGCGGTGGAAAAATTTGTTTAATGTAGAGTTTAGTAAAAATTAGATTAAGTTTGTCGGGAAATGTACTGCGATAATAGAGATTTTAGAATATTTTTTTTTAATTTAAATGTACTCCGATAATAGAGATTCTAGAATATTTTTTCTAATTTAAATGTACTCCGATAATAGAGATTCTAGAATATTTTTTCCAANCTCCCGTGCCGATCTAAATTAAAACAATCCAAGTTTCAAATTTGGAAACACAGTACTCGTTGCTTCGATCTCTCCGACCAATTTTCTTCCCTCGCCTCGTAAAAATAACGTCACCAAGTGTTCAGACACGACCCAGAACCCGCTACGTTTCACCCAGTGTCCAGATTCCGTTAAAAGAACGGGAGCAGGTCTCGAAAAACAGCGCAGTCCGAAACGGGAAGCGAAGGAAGCAGCTGGCGCTGTCTTGTCGGAGGCATTAATCATCGAAGTATCTAAATGACGGGATTCCGATGTATTACCATATAAATGACATCATATTTCTGGTCAGGTTTCCCCAGTTTGTCGGGTCGCCCTCGCGTGATGTATGGACGACAGCATATTGGCGGGGCCACCCACCCCCTACGTCACCCCTATCGGCTCGGACTCTTACACTATCGTCTTTCCTATCGTACAACGTTGTCCAACATTTACCCCATCGCTAACCTTCTGCTCCTTCATCGTCTTCGATATATTGCACAACGATCTAGCACGACGAGAACGTCCTTCTCGTTATTATGTACGCGTCGTTTATTGACTGGAAGATGATGAGGATCCGAACGGTATCCTGAAATTGAGTATCTGGGAATTCCAGTTACAGGGTACCAGGAAATTCCAGATGAAAGGGTTGATTGTGAGTGATTTTCGTTGTTCCTCAAGATACATTGAAATATAATTTTCGTGGAATTGAATGTTGTGTATTAATGTTTTCTCTTTTTCTTTTATTTGAAATTGGTGAAGAAGTTAATTTAAAATTTCTTCAGAAATTTAACTCTAGCACGCTCCTCAAGTGGAAGTTCAGCCATTTTTCTCTTCTAGATACTGTAAAATATTTCATTTTCTTTTCGATTGTATTATATTGCAATATATTTGTTTAAAATATGAAATTATAACTAAAAAGAAAACTTAACATTTTCTCTAAGATGTAAAAGTTGAAGTTATATGTGTAACTATTTTTAAGGAGCGTATGAGAGTTAAACATGTAAGAAGCTTTGTATGGAACGGTTAAGAAATGTTAAAAAATAACTCATATTTCTAAAATACCCTGTCGAAAACTCATATTTCTAAAATACCCTGTCCACCACTCAAACACGAATCAATAGAATTTGGTAACTTGTCCATTACAAGAATCATCCGTTCTTCACGAATTTCTACCAAATCCACTTGCAATATGTACCTATCGCGTCACGTACCATCTAAAATCGTCATCCCTGCACGTCCATCAAGCATCGACCGATTTCTGAATCGGAAGGCAACGGTGAATTAGATTTCGTCCCGTTCCCAGTCACGGACTGACACCACTGAAAGCTTAATTGACAGGAATGACGAGACTCTTGGCTGATCGATCACCCTGGAAGAGCACGGTTTGTCGTTGACCCGACAACCCCGTCGTCTCGTTCTTCGCCATCCCCCGAACACTTAAGCGCCGCCGACACCATCCCTCTCCATTGGTCACCCTTGAGTTACTCGATTCGTACCTTTCTCGTTTGCCGTCTCGTCGCGGAGCATTATGGTACCGCCTCATTGGTATTCCGGAAAGATCCTGGTCTCGCGGCACTTTGCGAAAAAATTCGAAGTTAATAAGAAAAGCCGGATGGCTTTCGCTGCGCTTCGACTTGCCAGTCCCTACCTAAGGTCGATTCGTCGCGAGAGTAGCCTGGATTTTTCTCCGCTCTTCCGGGGGTGCAAGCAAACGATCCAGGGGATTTGTTGCTATTTTTTATGGTGAAGCGAGATCGATGCCTCTTGGCGCGGTTTTTGTGTAATTTGATTTTGGGGGTGGAGGGTGTCTCGCGTGGCAGCGGAGTTAATATACTGAAGAGTTTTTGTTTCTTTTGTAGAAGCTTCTGTTTATCTTTTTGTTTCTATATTGGTTACTGTCGNTGCGATGCAATTGCACCGCAGAACTATCTGCCATCGCACGGAGGGAACCGGTACTCAGATATTTCTGTGAGATACTCCTGTCGGTATTACAGGTCCCTTGAAAGATTCGACCTCCCCTTCGGACAAAGCTTGCGATAAAATTTTCGTTAACACGAAATAATACAAATTATTATTCATCCATAAACGAAAAATCAAAATTCTATATTTTATTGTTTCATTTAAACGACAGATTTCTTAACAATTTACTGTTCATTGACAATTAATCTTCGTTCGTACGTTGTTATTCCAAATTAGTATTATTTATATGAAACGAAACGAAATAATTTCTAACACTGTTAAATATTTTTACGAATCAATATATTTTTCGAAAAATTCGAATTAACACACTTCGCATCGGTCACGTCGAAACATATTTTTGCACCGCCGTGCGAAAAAGTCACGCCCCGGTTCTAGACGCTTAATTTTCTTAAAAAGTTATGGAAAAAAAAAATCGATCGATTCCGAAACCATAAACGGTGCGTGCGAAGCCAGCAACCGAAGCGATAAATCGATGATCCAGTGCCCAGGCTGTCGAGTGACGAAGTTACCTGCGGAATGCGCATAAAAAAGTAGCAAACCGTGATGAATCGCTATCAAAGTGTCACGCTACCTGGGCACGATACTGTTCCCCCTGTCTCGCTCGTTTTGTAACTTGTCGACGTGCTACGTTTACAACCGAGTTAGAGCCGAATTGATGTTTCGGGCCGCGATGATTTGTTCTCGAAACCTTGAAGATTCGCGTAGTTAATTCGTCTATTGGTAAAAAAAAAAGATACAAATTAGTTTCACCGTACAAAAATAGAGAAAAATTGGTGTACGATGCTTGCTAACAAGTTAGGTTTTCTTTTAAGCTTTTTTTTAGAAATTTTTTTAGAATACTTTTGGAACGATCAACTTCTATGATAAAAATTTGTATTCATCTGAAAGATTAACCCTCTGTAATCGCAATTTTGTTTATCGATGAGAAACTAAAGATTGTAATTGAGTAGAGTTTTTCACTCTTTGTTGGAAGTTAGGAATTAATAATTGCTACAGATAGATTGATTGGTGTTTAACAAATAAAGTAGGATTTCTAGGTTGTAATTGAATATAATTTTTCACTCTCTATTGGAAGTTAGGAATTTATAATTGCTGTAGATAGATTAATGGGTGTTTAAGAAATGAAGTAAGATATCTAGATTGTAATTGAATAGAATTTTTCACTCTCTATTGGAAGTTAGGAATTAATAATTGCTACAGATAGCTTAGTGTTTAACAAATGAAGTAAGATACCTAGATTGTAATTGAATAGAATTGTTCGCTCTCTATTGGAAGTTAGGAATTAATAATTGCTACAGATAGCTTAGTGTTTAAAAAATAAAGTAAGATTTCGAGTCACCTGGTACTATAAAGGGTTAAATAATTCTTTTTTCTTTTAATTACGATGGTTGTGGTTTCTATGTAATTGTATTTTTGATAAAAGTAATTACGAACATTGACGTCATAAAAGAAAAAAGCAGAAATCTGAAATAATACAGTCGTAGATGATTCGATGCAGTGTGATAGAACACATTATAATTCAACGACACACGTTTCTGATATTAATGCCGCGCGCGATACACAGGGGTGGCGACGTATTTATGACTATTTCTTACCTACCACCCCACCCTTCATTAAGATCTTCGTAAATCCTGTTAGGAGCTGACAGACGCGCAATATCAGCTATATTTGCTCGGCAAGCTACGGCATATGATTCTGGAATTAACGGAACAATGTAATAAATGATTGTGGATAATTTTAGGGGTTACACGTTCGTGCAGATCTCTGTTTGATAGCTTGTATTATACCTTTCGGTAGGTTTATGTTTCTTGGTAAATATCCCGTGTCTCTACCGTCAAATTTTATTCACAAAAATATGAGTCCATTTCATGAGTAATGCAAATATTTTAAATAGTCGAGTGAAATAAAAAGTAATTAGTTAAAATTAGATAGTAAGTAAAAAAACGAAGAACTGTCTTGAAAACTGAGAATAATTCTAAATAATTTATTTTATCTTACGCTTTAAAATACAGAAAAATATTCTCATTAGTTATCAAATAAATTAACATACAAATGTAAACTATTTTGTTTGAATTTTATTTTTAATTAAAAATAACATGGAAGAAATGCATCGATTTAATCAATTAAAAAAATTTTGTCATTTCTTTAACACTATCTATATTTAACTAATAAATTCTTGCGACTACCGTCTTCGTTATAATATTTCCAATTTATACATTTTTTTTTTTTTTTTTTTTTGTTCACAAAAATATCGACCAATTTCAAAGGGAAATACGTGAAACCACGATGCTCCCCGCGAAAAGATATCGGTTGGAAAATACGAAACAGCCGTTTTAAGACTGTTACTGCCAGGATCAGTGCTAGGAGGGTATCCCCTGGCGCGTTACATTGGTCGAGCAGTTTAAAAAGCCATTTCACGGCGGTCGGGGGTGCATCTGTTTTGAAAATCTCACGATTTTAAAGAGACACGGGACAGGCCTCGGGGGAGGACTTGTCAGTCGTTTAAGGGCTCGCGCAACCCCCATCTTCACCCCGGAAATCATTGGTTTTACAATGGGTATAGGTGTGTCCTCCTGTGTCTGTGTGAGTTTGAATCGTTACATCGAGACACGAAATGCCAGAAACAAGCTCTCGTTGCATAAAAGGGAATCGTTTTTCCACGCTCGAATCGGAGGTAATTGAGGCAGAAGTCGGAATTCAGGGAAGTCGAAGGGGGATCGTTTCGACGGGGTGTGAAGCCGTCTTGCGTGGCGTGAATCAAACCGAAGATACTTTAAAAAATTTTTTTTTTATGAATTTAATGAAGTTGATCGTGAAATATTCCGAGAACATTTTATGTATTTTATATTTTATGTATTGAGACTCGACTTGAGTTAAAATTTGTAAAGGAGCTAAATATTAAAATCTTTCGGAAGAGATAATTCAAAATACTTAGAAAGAACGAATCTTAGGAATGTGAAAATTCGTAAATAAAATAATTGTTCTTTCAGATGGATTAGAAGAATTCTTCACTGTTGTTGTCTATTTTGCATAATAAATATTTGGTTGAAATTACAGCCTACAATTACAGCCTATTCGAAGAGAGTTACCGAAGTCATTCAGTGTCGAAAACCGTGACGGTACCATTTTGCTTTTTCTCGTACCGAGCCGCCCTTAAAATTCATCGGGTCGTTACACTTTCCGTTCATCGAAACTTTCTATCCCGCTTCATCCGTTGCCTACCATAAATCCACTTTCGATTATGTTATCTAATGGGAGTATTATACGGCGTGATTGCTGGCTTTAAAGCGTCGCTGGGGTGGACTCGATGTCTTGTAAGAATCATGTATCCATTATGGGGTAATTAGATGGGCCGGGAAAACAGGGAGGGTGAAAGGAGCTACATCAAAGACACAACCATTTTTGATACAGCATTTAGACTTCCAATTAACGTTTCTAACCTTGAAAAAAGAATTACTTCAAACGTTTTACGTTGTGTGAAAATAAATCATATCAAATACCACTATATTAAAATTATTAACAGCGTTTGAAAAAAATAAAAAATCGAGTATAATCGTTGCTTGACAATTCACCGCTGTCATATAACGCACCGAAAATTATTAACACCTATCTACAGGATCTATCAACGCTATCGAAATGACCAATTCGTAATTCCTTATAGAAACCTTAAAATTTACTGTAATACATTTTACAGGATTTTTTCATATTAAATAATAAAGATAAAAATCTTTCACTTCGTATAATATATTTTTTCATGGCATTTCAAATTGGCATTCATTCAAATGCATTTTTTCATGCATTTTGATTTCTTCAGTAACAATACGTTCAATAAGTACAATTCAAAACGTTAATAATCCCGCTATTAAACGTGTAATTACTATCACTATCGTTCCTCTGAACCACCCCAAATCTTCGATCCACACCAGTCTCCGCAAAACCAAGACAATCTACGCGAAATGGCTAAAACACACGATCTACGCAAAATGGCTGAAACACACGATCTACACGAAATGGCTAAAACGCACAATGTACAACCAAACCTACACAGAAACATAAACTGGTAGTCCTTCGAATCCCCATTGTTCTCCACAACTTTCCAAACTCCACTTCGTCGAAAGGTTACGCGTTCTTCGACACACACGACAGCGCACCGTATTAGCAAACGTTTTTTCTTACCTTCAATCACCACGATCGTCCAAATCCACTCGACCGTCTGATCGCCAAATAAAGGGGTAATGGTATACTAAATAATGCATACGCCCTGTTCCACCCCGTCATTAATAACCAAGACAAATCGCGGACTTCGTAACACGTTGCACAATCCTGGTATGCATTCTCCTCGTTACGCTTCGAACAGTGTGCACACTTTATTGGGCAAGTCTCATTCACCGATTCGACGGGTTAGACGGGTGTGGGTGCGCGATTGTTACGATCGATTCGTTGTCTCTGTTCGTTTCTCGCCGCGTCGTGTTCCTTCTCGTTTCGCGCTCCCTTCTTAAGCGACCTCTTCGTCTTCTTCTTTCGCCTGTCCGTCTGCTATCGCTCCCCCTTTCCGGTCAATCGGAGCCAACCGTACGTGTCGTACATTTACGTACTACTAATTTTCTGTTATTTATACCTGGAGAGTTGATATCGGCGAGGGGGGCTGGTGGAGGGTGGTGGCTGTTGAACTTGGATCCGAGGTTGCTGTTTTATTCAAGTTTCTCGATTTAAGACTTCTTCGATCATCGAAGGTTGGAGATTATTTAGACAACTTTTTTGTAGCGCTTGACGCGTTGCGGTGGAAAAATTTGTTTAATGTAGAGTTTAGTAAAAATTAGATTAAGTTTGTCGGGAAATGTACTGCGATAATAGAGATTTTAGAATATTTTTTTTTAATTTAAATGTACTCCGATAATAGAGATTTTAGAATATTTTTTCCAATTTAAATGAACTCCGATAATAGAGATTCTAGAATATTATTTCCAATCTAGGAAATCTGAGTTGCTATGATTAGATTTTTAAAATTTCTAAAATTTCCGCTCATGGAAATAATAATTAATCTTTTTTATAAAATTCTATCTGTGATTTTCCACGCGAGACGATGAAATAATAGAATTAAAGTACGGTACCTAAAAAGATTCTAAAAAGATTCTAAAAAAAATAATAAAGAAGTAAAAAAATGTAATAAAATCGAAAGCTATGTTTTCTAAGGAAATATATCTTAAATGAAGAGTAGCGAAGCGGATACAACGTAATTCGGGAAATAGTAATTGAAAAAGCAACGGGGCCAGGAATCGCGACGGCGGTTTTCCTGGTACACTTAATTAAATGCGTATGTAGATGTTCGTGGAGCATATAAGGGAGAAGTAATGCTTATACGTGGATTGAGATTAGCTTGAAGAATTATGAAGCGAGTTAAATCAACTGTGAGATTAGATCGGTAGGTACTGTTATCTACCGCTCTCTCCGTCGGTCCCTCCAGTTATTTGCTACATTAAGATAAGAATTCTCTGGCTAACATCGAATTTGCAACTGACTTACAAGTGCAGCAACAAGACACAAGTAAGGGGGAAAAGGGATAGAATTTTTCGAACGTTACCGATAAACGCGAACTCCTTCATTCTGTTATCTAAGAATATTTATTTAATCCTCTATATACAAAATTTGATTTTGTTATCAAAGAAAAATACAAACGATTACAATTACTCTAGTTATAAATAGTTGAATAATTTTATTTGGAATCAAGAATTATAAATTAGATACTATACATTTTCCAACCCTCCAATTCAATCTTCGAATTTAATTACTCCCATTTGTCCATCCCTCAATTTTAAACATCGAATTTAATTACCCCCTTTTTTGCATCCTTATTCTTTAAATTTCAACTTTAATATTAACGTTAATAAAAAAATATAAACATTCCTGAACCATGTGACTCCTTTCAGTAATCCTATTCAAACATGTTTCAAACATGTTTCAAATAAAAAAAATAAAAAAAACTCGTATAACGATAACACAAAAATTTGAACCGCTTTTTCAGTTTACGAAACCTTTTACCCAATTTATCTCCGCAAACTTCCAAACGGTTCCGTTGCAAATTCCAAGAGCAACGAAATCAAAGCACATCGACGTTCTACGCGGAACGATCGATCGAGGAGAATTACGATTGGACGGACGGTTGCTCCTTAGTTATTCGAAAAAGGGAAGAAGCCAGTGGGGTCCATTCACGTCGGGGGAGAAAGGGCTGGCCAGCAGGGCGTCCGAGTGTAAAGGTATTCGAAACGCAAGCGGAACGCTCCGGCTGGAAACGGCGCAAGAAAAGTCCCCCAAGGGGTGCTCCACGGAGACGCGGAAGGACCCTTCCGGCTTCTTCTCCAAGATCGCCGCCTGCGACACCTCATTTCCTTATCTTTAACAGGCCGTTACGTTTTCGTGCCTCGCTTCTCGATACACTTTTTTTCCTTTTTCATCCACCAGCCCGCGGAAAATAGACGTTTTCTAAAGGAACATTATTTTACCTCGTAAAAAAAGGGATAATTGTTGGATAATTTTCAATTCGGTAGAGATTTGTATTACTTCTGAGCAAATGAAGAGGCAATCTTTTGCTTGTGATAAAGTTGTTGATAATTTGAATTCGGGTAAATAAAATTATTGTAGTTTGTCACAAAAGTATTGGACCATATTAATATTACATTTTTTCTATAAATTCTGCTTCACTTAAAAAGTGTCGCACGTTATTGTAATATAAATGAAGGTTGTGGAGTCGGAGTCCAAATTCGGAGGGAATTTCGATCACTGGAGTCGGAGTTGGAGTTTGAAGAAAATATACTGAGTCCGACTTGGAAAATTGTAAATTCTGAAGCGTGATACGTCGCGGCCGAATAAAGTAAATCGAACTTATAGCTTTACATGAAATTGGTCGTACGTATACATATAGATACAATAATCTATCACAAATCAAAGGAATCAGAGTCAGAATTGGTGTCGGAGTCAGATCTAAGAAAAAACAAATTAATGGTCGAAATCGAATGGTCGGAATTAAGAATTTTAATTGCAAACTACGCAGCTCCGATATAAACCCTTAAATATTTGTCAAAAACAAACTTCTATTCAGTCTTTCATTTGCAGATTTATAATCATACACAAATCGATCGACTATAATATTTGTAACAACCTGTACACGAATTTACCCAATCGGTCCGTAACAAATCTTGTTCGAATCGATAACAAACCACCGTTTAATCACGCTCGCCTATCTGAACGCGTCAAAACGGAAGAACGGCCATCGTATCGACGGTTGATCAGCATACAGAGAGCGAAAAAGATAGTCTAGGAGCAGAAAGCAAAAACCATCAGTCAGGTCGAAGGTCTTCGGGAGGGTGATGTCCGTTTGGTCTTCAGCCGCCGGCCAATAACGCTAACATCGTTTCCACCCTGTTCCTTGGTAGCCGAAACCCCCGTGATCCAAAGTCGACGGCGGCTCGTGAAAAATGATCGCCCCTAAATTGCTTGCTTACATGATAAATATACTGTTGGTCCGTGTGCATATTGCTCGCGCGAGATACGTATGTCGCAGTGTGTAGCTTCCTTGTAAATTTAAATGGGACCGTTGGTGGCTTCTCGAACGCCTTTTTGGCTCGACGGTGTCAACTTAAAGGTTACAGGAATGAAGGGTGTTCTTAAATATGTTCCTCTTGTTTGAGATTCACATTACAACCACCGACGATTCCAGTATACTTATTTCAACCAAAATATTCGAAACAATAGGTCTCGCAAAAAAATATAAAATTCAAGGGAAACAAATGTTAATTCGTATTCGTTACATAAAAACGACGAATCACTGATAATTTTGTCGCGTGTTCAAATTTTTTTAACAAAGTATAATAAAATGTATAATAACAAAAACAAAGTATAATAAAATGACGGAGAACATAGAAGATAGAATGTTTAAAAAATACTGGACCTTTTTTTACCTCTAGCTACTATATTATATCACAAAGTAACGCGAATCGTATTTAGCACCGGAACTACCGAAGTGGTCAAACTGACTGGCTTGCACTTTCTCATATAAATTCTATAAATTTGAAATACCACATTTTCGAGAATCTTCCGTGATTCTTACGCGTAAAGGATCGTAATTCACGCGTTGTATATGTTTTCAAATACCTATCGTTTCTATTTCCTCGGTACAAGTAGATCTACCTTAATCGTCGGTAGTTCTAGCGTTGACCGGTCTCACCCGCCCAAATCTTGCACCCCTGCGCTACCATGAATCAATTTCATCTGGTCGAAGGGTGTAACGTCTCTACAGGCCGGAAAAACACGATCGAACGATAGAAAGTCGAAGAATCCAGGAAGCTATCGCAGGGGTAACAGGTTGAAGTGGCATACGGTACCGTTACGTGAACGCAGAAAGAGGGGGTGGGTGAATCTCTGCTCCGATCTTCGGTCGCGCCTAACAGAGACATTAGGTTCGTCGCGCAGAGTCACGGGTGTAATATATTGCCGGATACAGGTTACCGTTAGCTCGCCCTGCGCCGGCTGGCCGAAAAATCGAGATCGTGGCCATAGATTTGGCTGGGACCGTCCGTGTGCCAACCATGCGACGCTCGATTCCGAAGATACTCCCCCTCCACCGCCTCAACAATGGTCCGGGGAAATATACAGTGTCCGGTGTTGTTGTCGTGGCTCTCTTTATACGGTTAGCTCGATGAGAGATAGGGGCGAGAAATGGTGAATCGCTTATCGAGGATGGACCCGAGACTTCGCAACGCGTGACGACAGCCATTTTTAACGGGACTCGGATGGTTCCGTTTCTGTTTGGGGTTTGTTAGTGTCGTGCAGAGAATTTTTTGTTTTTTTGGGTCACTGCTAGACACTGTTTGGGGATGCTGAAGGGGATGAGACAGGTAGAAGCGTGGAGGTGTAATGTGATGTTTATGGTTGGAAGATTAATTGGTTGGTTAGGGTGGTTGTAGTAGAGTGAATTTTTTTTATTATTATTGTGTGTGCTATATGATCATTTTATAAAAAACAATTTTGCCTTTTTTAGTTTTAATAAGTACATGAATTTTGATATTGAAAAGTTTTACCAAGGAAGAGATTCTAGAGTTTGATGTTTTAATTTATAAGTATGTAGCTTGTGATTTTGGTTGTACCATGGGATTGTTTCATGGGATTATTAAAATTTGTTCTGGTTTTTCTCCACCTTATTATACCATAACAACTCATCCTTCGAGCTCCAAAGAATTGCTCCAACATCGCCGATAATAAATCAATACATCATGCACAGGTTTGAAAAAAAAGCCGATATAAAATTTCAATAAACACAATCAACGTGATCATGAATGCTCGGAAAAAAGCGTCTGCAATCAAACAACCACCGAAAGACTCGCCACTGTGCCATTCACAAAAACATGGACAGGAGTTGGATTTCTCGGAAGCTGCAATTACACGCAGTCGTCCGCTCGACCACCGTTTCAATTAACCACCACGGCCAACGGAACAGTCGAGGAATCGAAAAACAAGACGAGCAAGAGACGAATCGAACCGCTATCGTTATTTACAATACGCAGAGCCGTGAAGGATAAGAACGATCATCGTGCACCACCCACAAGAACGATCGAGTGTCTTAGGTTCCGCGGGCCGTGACATTTTTCCAAGCGCGACTCGATTTGCATACCGGAAATCCGACCAGGAGAAACGCGTCCCACGAGTCCGAGTGCAAGCAAAACGGGAATGTTCCGTGTCGAACACGCGTCCACTCGGTTCGATTCGATTCGAATCGGTTCGATCGATCGGTGGATCGTTGGCCACAAGGGGAGAGTACTTTGGTGGAGACAAGCAATGGACAAAGAATGAATACGAGTGGTAAATAGAGGCGGTCAGCAATAATCTTAATATATAGATGCGAGCCGTGGCGCAAAGCACCACTGTGCGGTTTGCGGCTGGACGGTCCGATGAGCGATGTAACGAGGGAGCGGCTGCAATTTGAAGCCACATACCAACGAGAATAACGCGCGTAGCCGCGACCGCGAGCCGGACACCGATGCGAGGCCATGTATATTCTAGTGTGCTTTGTAATTCTCCATTTCCTGCCGATGATGCGCGCCCAGGAATGGTCCTCTTTCGTGGCCATTATCGTACCGGCTCCCGATACGACCGCCTTGTCACCTTTTTCGAACGTTTTTTTTTTTCGATCGATCACGAATGCCTCGGACGTTGTTTGTCACTCGTGTTACGGGATTTCGCGAGGAAGTCGAACGGTCGGTGCTCGAGGTTTGGTGGGATGTTGAGGTTGCAGTGGGTGGAGGAGTTCTGTGATGTTTCGACGAAGACGTTGAGAGAACAGAGATTTTTGGATGGTATTGAATGAATTATTTTGTACAATTTTTATTTCGTTGATGTGTGCTCTAAAAAAAAGGAAAGCTTATTTTTTTCAGGAAAGATTTATTAGGTTGGTGCATACGCAATGCGTGAAACAGCGAAAGAAGTTGCTCTAAGAATGAATATTAATCATTCCATGGTATTACATCATATTTTGTAAAATTGGTAAGGTCAAAAAATGACACGAGGTTACTTTTATTTACTGAGAAAATCCGACATTTCATATCCACCATCCTAATAATTATTTTTATACATAACAGACTAATCTA
>SMSQ01002924.1:63483-79531 GCA_019453375.1 Ctenoplectra terminalis | reverse complement strand
AGTCAGATCCAAGAAAAAACAAATTAATGGTCGAAATCGAAGTCGGAATTAAGAATTTTAATTGCAAACTACGCAGCCCCGATATAAACCCTTAAATATTTGTCAAAAACAAACTTCTATTCAGTCTTTCATTTGCAGATTTATAATCATACACAAATCGATCGACTATAATATTTGTAACAACCTGTACACGAATTTACCCAATCGGTCCGTAACAAATCTTGTTCGAATCGATAACAAACCACCGTTTAATCACGCTCGCCTATCTGAACGCGTCAAAACGGAAGAACGGCCATCGTATCGACGGTTGATCAGCATACAGAGAGCGAAAAAGAGAGTCTAGGAGCAGAAAGCAAAAACCATCAGTCAGGTCGAAGGTCTTCGGGAGGGTGATGTCCGTTTGGTCTTCAGCCGCCGGCCAATAACGCTAACATCGTTTCCACCCTGTTCCTTGGTAGCCGAAACCCCCGTGATCCAAAGTCGACGGCGGCTCGTGAAAAATGATCGCCCCTAAATTGCTTGCTTACATGATAAATATACTGTTGGTCCGTGTGCATATTGCTCGCGCGAGATACGTATGTCGCAGTGTGTAGCTTCCTTGTAAATTTAAATGGGACCGTTGGTGGCTTCTCGAACGCCTTTTTGGCTCGACGGTGTCAACTTAAAGGTTACAGGAATGAAGGGTGTTCTTAAATATGTTCCTCTTGTTTGAGATTCACATTACAACCACCGACGATTCCAGTATACTTATTTCAACCAAAATATTCGAAACAATAGGTCTCGCAAAAAAATATAAAATTCAAGGGAAACAAATGTTAATTCGTATTCGTTACATAAAAACGACGAATCACTGATAATTTTGTCGCGTGTTCAAATTTTTTTAACAAAGTATAATAAAATGTATAATAACAAAAACAAAGTATAATAAAATGACGGAGAACATAGAAGATAGAATGTTTAAAAAATGCTGTACCTTTTTTTACCTCTAGCTACTATATTATATCACAAAGTAACGCGAATCGTATTTAGCACCGGAACTACCGAAGTGGTCAAACTGACTGGCTTGCACTTTCTCATATAAATTCTATAAATTTGAAATACCACATTTTCGAGAATCTTCCGTGATTCTTACGCGTAAAGGATCGTAATTCACGCGTTGTATATGTTTTCAAATACCTATCGTTTCTATTTCCTCGGTACAAGTAGATCTACCTTAATCGTCGGTAGTTCTAGCGTTGACCGGTCTCACCCGCCCAAATCTTGCACCCCTGCGCTACCATGAATCAATTTCATCTGGTCGAAGGGTGTAACGTCTCTACAGGCCGGAAAAACACGATCGAACGATAGAAAGTCGAAGAATCCAGGAAGCTATCGCAGGGGTAACAGGTTGAAGTGGCATACGGTACCGTTACGTGAACGCAGAAAGAGGGGGTGGGTGAATCTCTGCTCCGATCTTCGGTCGCGCCTAACAGAGACATTAGGTTCGTCGCGCAGAGTCACGGGTGTAATATATTGCCGGATACAGGTTACCGTTAGCTCGCCCTGCGCCGGCTGGCCGAAAAATCGAGATCGTGGCCATAGATTTGGCTGGGACCGTCCGTGTGCCAACCATGCGACGCTCGATTCCGAAGATACTCCCCCTCCACCGCCTCAACAATGGTCCGGGGAAATATACAGTGTCCGGTGTTGTTGTCGTGGCTCTCTTTATACGGTTAGCTCGATGAGAGATAGGGGCGAGAAATGGTGAATCGCTTATCGAGGATGGACCCGAGACTTCGCAACGCGTGACGACAGCCATTTTTAACGGGACTCGGATGGTTCCGTTTCTGTTTGGGGTTTGTTAGTGTCGTGCAGAGAATTTTTTGTTTTTTTGGGTCACTGCTAGACACTGTTTGGGGATGCTGAAGGGGATGAGACAGGTAGAAGCGTGGAGGTGTAATGTGATGTTTATGGTTGGAAGATTAATTGGTTGGTTAGGGTGGTTGTAGTAGAGTGAATTTTTTTTATTATTATTGTGTGTGCTATATGATCATTTTATAAAAAACAATTTTGCCTTTTTTAGTTTTAATAAGTACATGAATTTTGATATTGAAAAGTTTTACCAAGGAAGAGATTCTAGAGTTTGATGTTTTAATTTATAAGTATGTAGCTTGTGATTTTGGTTGTACCATGGGATTGTTTCATGGGATTATTAAAATTTGTTCTGGTTTTTCTCCACCTTATTATACCATAACAACTCATCCTTCGAGCTCCAAAGAATTGCTCCAACATCGCCGATAATAAATCAATACATCATGCACAGGTTTGAAAAAAAAGCCGATATAAAATTTCAATAAACACAATCAACGTGATCATGAATGCTCGGAAAAAAGCGTCTGCAATCAAACAACCACCGAAAGACTCGCCACTGTGCCATTCACAAAAACATGGACAGGAGTTGGATTTCTCGGAAGCTGCAATTACACGCAGTCGTCCGCTCGACCACCGTTTCAATTAACCACCACGGCCAACGGAACAGTCGAGGAATCGAAAAACAAGACGAGCAAGAGACGAATCGAACCGCTATCGTTATTTACAATACGCAGAGCCGTGAAGGATAAGAACGATCATCGTGCACCACCCACAAGAACGATCGAGTGTCTTAGGTTCCGCGGGCCGTGACATTTTTCCAAGCGCGACTCGATTTGCATACCGGAAATCCGACCAGGAGAAACGCGTCCCACGAGTCCGAGTGCAAGCAAAACGGGAATGTTCCGTGTCGAACACGCGTCCACTCGGTTCGATTCGATTCGAATCGGTTCGATCGATCGGTGGATCGTTGGCCACAAGGGGAGGGTACTTTGGTGGAGACAAGCAATGGACAAAGAATGAATACGAGTGGTAAATAGAGGCGGTCAGCAATAATCTTAATATATAGATGCGAGCCGTGGCGCAAAGCACCACTGTGCGGTTTGCGGCTGGACGGTCCGATGAGCGATGTAACGAGGGAGCGGCTGCAATTTGAAGCCACATACCAACGAGAATAACGCGCGTAGCCGCGACCGCGAGCCGGACACCGATGCGAGGCCATGTATATTCTAGTGTGCTTTGTAATTCTCCATTTCCTGCCGATGATGCGCGCCCAGGAATGGTCCTCTTTCGTGGCCATTATCGTACCGGCTCCCGATACGACCGCCTTGTCACCTTTTTCGAACGTTTTTTTTTTTCGATCGATCACGAATGCCTCGGACGTTGTTTGTCACTCGTGTTACGGGATTTCGCGAGGAAGTCGAACGGTCGGTGCTCGAGGTTTGGTGGGATGTTGAGGTTGCAGTGGGTGGAGGAGTTCTGTGATGTTTCGACGAAGACGTTGAGAGAACAGAGATTTTTGGATGGTATTGAATGAATTATTTTGTACAATTTTTATTTCGTTGATGTGTGCTCTAAAAAAAAGGAAAGCTTATTTTTTTCAGGAAAGATTTATTAGGTTGGTGCATACGCAATGCGTGAAACAGCGAAAGAAGTTGCTCTAAGAATGAATATTAATCATTCCATGGTATTACATCATATTTTGTAAAATTGGTAAGGTCAAAAAATGACACGAGGTTACTTTTATTTACTGAGAAAATCCGACATTTCATATCCACCATCCTAATAATTATTTTTATACATAACAGACTAATCTAACTATCAATTTAATCAGTTTTTATGACAAAAAGAAGCCAAAAGTAAGTAATAAAGTAATTCTTATAATTATCAACCAGTTATCCAATCAATCCCAACAAAATTTATGTTCTCTATCAACCATCGTCCCCGATATGAAGACTCAATTTTTAAGAAACCTGTAAAATCTTCGAAATCACTCGAGCATCTTTGCATACAAGTTGCCACGATCCACAGATACGACGCTCTCACTGGTAGCACCGATCGTTCGGTAAATTAGAAAGATTCCTATCGCTCGTAGTAAACCGTATCCTGCCTCGTGATCGAGAAACAGAGTCAGGAGCTACTTTCCAGATCGAAAGATCACACGAATCCTTTCTTGCTCCTCTAAACCACGTTTCAGGACAGTTTTTTTTTTTTTTTTTTTTTTTTTCCGTCGAGCAGATTACTTACGACGAGTCTCACCCCCGTCAGACCGCGAAAATAATAATTTAACAACTATCTGCGATCTCCGTGTTTCCCTGGTGTTCCGTTATTTTCAGCGAAAGAAATATGCACCGGGTCTCGCTGATAACTTCCCTGTACACGAACGATAAAACGTCGTAATTTAAGAACGCTGAAAGTATCGTGGACCGCCATTAGGCGGTAAACGATTCGGGGGTGGTGTTGGACGATGCCACGAAATGAATTTCAATCGTAGGGACGTTAATTATGCTCTGTGAAGTTTTGACGATTTTCACGTGCGTCTTAATTGAAAATATTTATGATACTTTCTTCTTTGTCGTGATCCAATGAATCAGGGTAGGTTCGGGGATAATTACTGTAAAGCGAGTAGAAATAAAATTATGTTAACGAAGGTATGGAGTGATAATACAGAGAATATTATGTTTAACAAAAAGTATAAAAGTGTAACATATTAGATTTTTTTTTTTTTTTTTATATAATTGGATATTTTTTTTTTACGATTTATTCCGATTTCCCTCGTGGAACCTATGAGTTTTTTTTTTACCCTGTGCGTACATCATTTGTCTTCGTTTGGACGGTCACCGTGAATCGTCATTCGTTTATCCAGGACGAAATTCGCTGTGTCCGAAGCTAATTTCTACGACTGAGATGAAAGAATCATAGAATATAAAAAAAGAAGCGACGAGGAGAATCGAGGGAAAAAAAGACAGAGACGGAAACACTAGAAGAAGAAAGACGGAAAGGAACGTGACGTGCATGGAGCATAAAAGAGAAAGAGCGACAGAAAGAAAACTTCATCGAGTAAGCATCAAAAAAGAAACTTAAAAAAAAAATAATAAAAAGAGATTAAAACACTGGCGGCAAAACAAGAGTATAAAAACTGCATCGTAAAGCATCAATGTTACACCGGAGAAATATAACCGACTACGTGAACCAACCGCGAAACACATCGTATCTATCGAAACCTTTTAGATCGTAAAAATAAAAATCGGCCAAAATTCCACCAATCGTAGCAATAACAAGTAACAAATCACCGAACGAACGTATCAACCAATGTTACAAACCCGTAAAATTACAAATTACGAATCCACGAAATTCGCTTGAAAAATGAAAAATTCGAAGAGGGTGAGCCAAGGGGAGTGAAAAGGGTTGGTGCGCATCTATGCGCTCGCGTCCGCGACACGTACAAATAAACGTAGCGCACGTAGCGCACACAGACGCGGCCGTACAAGCTCATAAACAAAACGGCCGCGTTTTATTGGAATGTCAAAGCAGGAATATTGGTATTCTTCGCGGGGACTCCCCAAAATATGTACGCTCGCGGGTTGCATGTTAATGGCCGGAGGGAGAGGAGGCCGGCGTAGCCGTGTATCGGTCTCTGTTCTCGCATCCGGTTGTCAGCACCGGTCGTTAGATCACCGGCGCCACCGGCACTCGATACGAAGCTCACCTTTCGATTCTATGTTTAGCTTTACCGGTTGCTTCTTCGAAACCTTCCTGTTTTTTTTCTTTCTTTTTCTTTTTTTTTCCTTTTTTTTTGTTCGCGATTGGCAACGATAAGGGCGACGAAAATCGACCGATACAGACAACGACGACCCAGTTCCGATCGAAACCGTGTCGATTTCGAAAATCCGCGCTTCGACGGCGGAACGTCGCGTGGAAAAGTACCAAACGCCTCGTGGGAAACGTTCAGAGACGGGGGAAAGGGTGAAAGTAAGCGTGGACTCGGAGAGAGTTAGACAGGTGTGTGCTTTTAAATCGTATTGTTACGTTGAGATCGTTTAAAGCGTTTTTAGATAAGTTGTAACAGAATATTGTGTCTTAGCTGAGAAATATTCTTGTTCCTTTTAATGTAGGATATGTTATACGATTCGACTTGTTCATTTTTCGTTAAAAGAAGTGACGCGAGTTTTCACGACGATACTTTTGTTACACCTCTGCTTCGTTTCCACCTTCGCTCAGTTCTTCGATACGTATCCTTGAGATGACGATAGTCTTGCAATCTGTGACGGAAAGATGTCTCGATAAATCGTATCGTGGGTCTAACACTTGCACGCTCTCATCGCTTGCACATCATTAATATTAATACATTTTTCAGTTGTACATAACGTACCTTAAGGCTTAAAGCTTCAATTCCCTAAAGCTGTACAGTTTTTTTTCTTTTCTTTTTAGAGCGGAGTACACAGGTTTAGGTTGGATTTTAGATTAGAATTTGTAATAATTTCAGAACTCCGGTGGAATGGGATTGCAGAATTTTTGTAGACAGAAGAGGAAGTCTTAACATTAAATAATGACTAATGACTTTAATGTCAATGTGACCACTTTAAAGTAAACTCGTAATAAAATAAGATAAATAAATCTAATGATATTGAAAACAACAAGTCATATATAAACACAATTACCTAATGTAACCACTATAAGTTATTTTTCACGCCACAATGCGATGTCGAAAAATTTACTTACAATTCCGTGTGAGGGATTGATTGTGAATATTTTGAGTAAAAAAAAAAAGAATAATATATGTTTTTTAATCACATTTTTATGATATTTTTATCACATTTTCGCGAAATCAGAGCTTTTTTACTGAAAGATGTCAGTCTATCAGTGTAGAATCTATAGAAATCGCGACAATGGTTAACATCCCCGCGAAGAATGTATATGGTAATGAGTATCGATCGGTACGATCAGCTGTTGTCCTAATAGCCGTCGTGAATCCTCCCCGAGCGAGCGGCACAGATAAACTGTGCCTCCCCCGTCTCAAGGGAACATTCTGGGAGGCTCGTTCTCTTATAAATATTGCAAACGCCTAAATAAAGCGGAAAACTGGTACACAGGCGTATGTCGATCCGCAGATCCGACAAGAGTTGTCGCTGGCCGCCAAGCGAATCCGTAATTTTCGACGATC
Organism: Ctenoplectra terminalis; assembly: GCA_019453375.1. Taxonomy (NCBI): domain Eukaryota; kingdom Metazoa; phylum Arthropoda; class Insecta; order Hymenoptera; family Apidae; genus Ctenoplectra; species Ctenoplectra terminalis. The sequence goes on along the minus strand of SMSQ01002924.1, from coordinate 72,519 downwards.
ATTTGCGCGCCTTTTTATCAGATTTATCGCGCGAGAAACAGGGCGATCGAATGAATAAAACTCACCCCTCGAGGGAATCCTTGTGCTCGAAAAATTCAATCGAATACTCTGCTGCGAACGTGTGACGAGAAAAACCAATTCTGTTCATCGTTCCACTATAAAATTATTGTTTTTTTTTCAGAACACAGAGCTCTTGATTAATATTCTGTCAAAGAAATTACAAAAGTTTGGTGAACGTAAATTTTGAAATAATTTTTTTAAATGCAAATTTGCTTTGTTCCATTGATATCGCTTATATTCGTACAAAAGAATATACGAAAGGTGATCGAAAGACCGTAGCAAGAATAAGTATAATAAAAATCAACTAAGCTAAAAAAAAAACAAAATCTGCAACCCTAAAATTGCAAAGAAAAATCCTGGATCTTCCACAAACGAAGACCAACGAGACATTACTCTTCCAAACGAAATTTCATTAGCGACCGTCTAGGATTGGTGTATTAAAGGGTTTCAAGCGGGATCGGTCCGGATACGCATGAAAGTCGCGTCGGCATTCGTAACTCGATTTTCGTAACCCGATCCCGTATGGTAATGCGTATTCGGCGCGCTTCGAAACCGGGTTAACGTAGGCGAGAGAATGTTTAACCTGGTCGACGGAGGATGCGTATTGTTATTTTAATAGGCATTATTTGATTTTAAAGTTCAGTGAATGCCAGTGTGTTGCTGAAGGGGGATTTGATTGCTTCGCCGATAAGGGTCGAACCCTATTATTTCGTTCTCCAATCCCTATTTCGTGGCAGCGGCGGCCTGCACGGGCGACGAGTTCGCACATTCTGAAACGGCTACTTTTCCTTTATCCCGCCGGAAGGAACGTCGATGCCTGTCGATCGAGGGACTTTCGTTCGGACTGGGCTCCTTCCTGCGAGTTGGACCGGGAGTTAGGTGTGGGTTAAAAGTGAAAAATAAATTGTTGGCCGAAGATTGAAATTAATCGGCGCTGATTGAGGCGGATTAATCGGCGCATAATGTTAGTTGTGAAGAATTAAGGGTGAAGTACGAGGGGATGAAATTTTTGTGAAATTAAATGAATGCATTGATGGTGGCCACCCGGTTAACGATCTGGTTGATGAGAGATTCTGAGATTCTCTTTGATTTAAAATAGAAAAGAATTTGAATGAAATTTTTAAAAGATGTATAGATCGCTTGAATTACTGCGATAGTCAAATACGATCTCGATGAGATTAATTTCATCTTAACAGGATATGATTTTTTTTTTTTTTTAATTCTGAATATTTTTAAATCTTGAGGACTCTATGAAATTTAAAATGTTTCATTTTGTTCAGGTTTCCAAGTTGTTTTATTTACTTACAATAGGTCTGGTGAAAATAGTCCTTTGTTTCGCGACTCGTTAACATTTCCCCCTTTCCTTTTCTTTTCCCATCAAAGGCATTACACTTGATCGAATGTAGCCGTATTTCGGTCGGAATTAGCAGCGCGCTAGGAAAAATGCGCCCGAAGAAACCGTGCTTCTGTATGCCGGTTGATTTGCCACAAAGGGGACGAAATAGACTAAAGGGAAGAGGGGTTGAACCGCTAAACTCGCCTCCAGTAAATAGAGTCTAATCAACTGCGGGCCTTGGACGATCGGCCAGATTTCGACCTAAAATGGCCCCATTGTACCGCATTCGTACACTCCACGCGCTGGTATTTCGACTGCTTCGCCTACTTTGTTAAATAACGGCACTGCGGAACTTTCTCTTTCTTGTACAACTTGCCACTTTTTATCGGGCACCTTAGAGGAAAAAAAAGAAATGGGAGCAAAAATTAACCGACTTGAAGTATTGAAATTTTGTTCTGCTTTATGATACAAAAATTTATTAATTGTAAAGTCAATTGAGCGAAAAGAGTGGTTTAAAAGATTGCGACAGATAACGCTTTTCGAACCAGTCGGACATTAATAACAAAGAAAAAGGAAGTAAGAGTATTAAAATGTAAATGTAATGTAAAAATATTAAAAAATATATATTCCAGAAAAGTAACTCAAAAATAATTATAAATAATTATAAATAATTACAAAACGAAAAAATCATTAAAACGATGAATAAGCATCGTACTTTCAAAGTACTTGCACCTTACGTACAAAACAAAGAAGAAAACGATAAGAAAGGTAACAGAAAATAATAAACTCTCAATTTCCCCTTCAACGTTAACAATTTCTACGAAATATTTATTGGACGTAAAAAAGACAAGTGAAAAATTACACGATCGAACAGCTTCTAGGAACCACGCATAAATTGTTCCAAAGACAAGGACATTCTAAAAACAAAATAAAAAGAATTCGCGTGTCAGCTTTTTTCTCGGAGCGTCGTCGACGTTAACAAAATCCTCGGTCCTAGACAAATACCGGGCCGACGATAATTTCGGTGCTGGGGTCGTTGCGAGCTGCGAAACGAAGTTAGACCGATCGGCTCCTTGCGGGGTGAACAGAGCCGGCGAAGGATAATTAAGTAACGCAGAGGGGCGGCTCGTTGGGGGTAGCTCTCGTGGAGAAGCGGCCACGAGACGCCCTATCTCCTCGAAACTTTTTTTTTTTTCTTCTTCTCCTTCCTTCAACGACGTGGAAAAAAAATTACACGATATGTATATCGTGACGCGAGAACGAGAAGGGGACGGAGAATTCATCTTGCTAATCTGTTTCGACGACAGGCGTAATTGGAAAGAGAGAACGGGAGAACTAGAGAGCGGTTGCAGTTTGTGGAAACGGGACGTGATCGAAGAAGTGTCAGATCCATACGCACTGATGGATCTTTTTGCAGAAGTTAGGTCTCGATGGATTATTATGCGATGTAATATCGACGCACTTGTGGTGTCACGCGTGTTTTTTTGCGAGAGAAAAAATTTGTGTCGGTGGGAATCGAGGTTTGAATGGAGGATTTTGATAAGCGGACAACTTTTTTATTATTTTTTTTTTTTTATTCGAGTTTGATTCAGGATTGTCACGTCGAGGCAAATTTGTGTCGGTAATGGAAAAGGATATTAGGGTTGCGGTTTGATTTCGTTTCACGCAAACTGGAAAGCAGGCGGGCTCTCTTTTGCCGCTGCGAACTCACTTTGTACAATTATATCAAATGATGCCAGGAAAATGTAAATGCAGAAGGGATGTGCGGGCGAGTATGCTAATAACGTGACCTATCTGCGCGATAGTCCAGCATTAAATCTACCTTATATTCCCTTACGTAAAGGGATATCTAGTTCTGTAATTCCCAGCTTCCTACGTTAATGGAACGTTTTGTTATTAGCCATTTGCACAACAGAAAACACCCTACTCTCGTATCGTTTAATATTTTTTAAGTAGTGCTTGTAGAATAAACAACTTTAAATAATATCCACCTAAACCTATAAACTCCTTACGAACCAATAATCAGAACTTAAACCTTCAGAAATAATTATTTTACAGCTACGAAACCATATCGATATCAATTTAATCAAAGTCTCTCCAAAACACCCAATTCTTATAAAAAAAAGAAAGAGGAGAAAATTTAAGTAACCACGAAATATCATTCTTACTCAAACATTTCTTCTCCAACCCTTCTATCACCTCGTGTCCCTTTAACTCCGTTTCTTTCGCACCGTTGTTATTATTTATCTACGGGTGCGCGCGCGCACGCCACCCTCCGGCTAAAGAAGAGCGACGCGCTTAATTTCCAAGAGGGTGCCGGGCAATAATCGCCGACAATAAACGCGAATCGCACTTGATTATTATGATTGTTCGACTCCTTTCTGCAGAACCCTCAAATAACTTCGTTTCTCGTTAGTAGCCGGCTGCCACCCCTTGTGTCAGTGAAAACGTAGGGAGGATCCGTGGGTGGAAAGGGGGTGGCGGACGAGGCCAAAGTGGGGGGTCGTCGTTTCCGTCCGCGGGGCAAAAGGTCGGGGGTGAACGACTGCGTTGCAATTTGAAAAATTACAGCCGCCGACGCACCCCCGCTCGACACGCGCGCACACATTCTCAGGACCTTTGCATTCCTCGTGGCCCCGAGGCGAATGTTCCGTAAAAATGGAAGCTGTTTCCACGATCTATTTATGACGCGTAAACTTCGGTGAATCGCGACTCGACGAGAAAGATTTTGAACGCTCGCTATCGCGTGGGGCCAATTAAGGGTTGAAATTATTTTAAAAATAGTGGAATTGACTGAGTCTGTTGGAAAAATTAATAATAGCAGGTAATTGTTTTGCTCTAGTTTTGAAATTTAAATTTTTGCAGAGGAATAGTTTTGTTGATTAATGATTTTGTTTTTTTAAAGTATTTTTTTTTTTTTTTAATTTTACAACATGTATCCTCCAGTATTTTATTCTCCATTGACGAAACCGCGTTCTGCGTTGTACCCTAACTGTAATTTTGCGGGCAATCCCCGATCAACTCAACACGCCGCGCAACCCTCGTATAATCAATCCGTTTAATCGGATTAATTTGTTAGTCGAATAAGACGCAACGATCCGGTTGTTTTCACGAGATATCGCTTGTCTCTGATTCTTGTTTGTTTTTCCGATAACTTTGTTTGAATACCCCTGCACCCTCTTATAAAATGTCTACAGATACGTTTCCTAATTCACTTGGTTTGTTTAATATTATACTTTCATTAGAACATTCAAAAATTTGCAGTAAAAATAACAATATACAAAAGTGTAATCTTGATACGGAAAAATAAGCTTCGAAGCTTTATTTCATATTTATATATTGTAAAAAAGTTCTGAAAAATTCTGATTTTTTTCGTAATAACAATAATTAGCGATTATTTTATAAAATGGTTTGAACCGTTGTTTTTGAAGGTACAAAGATACTTTACTGTAAAAAATGTGAATTTTTTAATTTTAATTTCATGATAAATCTTTAAGCAAACTGTCCCCGTTAATAAGATTTGATGTCAAACTTTCCTCGAGAGCTTCGAAAGGATCCTTTTATCTGTTAGTCTAAGGTACAAGCAAGATTCTTGTTGATACACTTGACATTTCGTAGCAATTATTATCGCGCTGTCCGATCTTGCCCGAGCAACGAGACTATATCATACTTCACCACGAAACTTTTACTCCAGTCTTCATGGAAGCACGCCATAAATCTGTACGGTTTCCCGATACAGAAGCAACTTTTCTAAAACAACGGTGCCAAGCTAGTTCCTGGAATTTAACCCCTGCTAAGAAACACTATCGATTGCCACGCCTAATTCGTAACGATTCGAGGTGCTCTAATAAAATCTTCTAATACAAGATAAATTTACAAATAATTAACCATCTTTCCGATGCTTCTTTTTCCTCTAACATATTTAAAATCGTTACTAACCTTGTTTCATTCAAAACTATTTAAATTCTTCTACCTCCTCGTTACTCACAAATCACAAAAAAAAAATCATAAAAATCATAAAAATCATAAATATCCTAAATGCACGCTCTCTTTCACAACAAAAGGATAAAAACCAAACTCCCTGCCCTTTTCTTCTTACATTTTCTTATTTTAACACAAAGTCTTCATAAACGCCTCAACTCGGACACAAATCTGATCACAAGCATCCCTTTCCTCGCTCACCCACCCCCAAATCCCAAATCCCACATTCACCAAAAAAAAAAAAAAAAGAAAACCAAATCCACGCTCTCGCTTCCAACTTGCAACGAGCACAAGTCGAATTTTCATATCGAGAAGGCAGCATCGCGGGCCTGGAGGACACGTGCAGAAGCGGAGCACTTGTTCCGATGGGCCGATCGCAATCTACGCGATGATGCCGGGTACCTAGCGCACCAGGCCGCGGTACGTGTTTGTCGGAAATTCTCGATTACGCGAAGGAAGAGGGCCCGGTTTATTACGAGCACGTGGGAGGACTCGGCGCGGCACGTAACGCGGTAGGTAATACGTGTTACCGTGGCCCCGAGTGCTGTCGGAGTTGTTCGACGGTGTGTGGCGTGGTTTGGTGTACGGTTGGGCTGGTGTGTCGCCGGGAACACCATAAGATAGGGTCTCATTATTGTAGCTGCGCCGCCGTTCACTAAATTGCCGCCCTAGGCTTGGGGTTTAAGCATCCGCCGCGGCAAACGGTCGGTCTCCGCTCGCGACTAAACCGCTGGACCAATTAACTTTCAATTAGAGAACGGAGATAACTCTTATCGCGTCCGCGAGGGCGGATTTTATGGGCCCTTCTTTACCCCCCGGCCGACGTTTATGTCCGCGCTGATGCATGGTCCTCGAAAGGGTTAGATAGAGATCGCTATACGCATAAAAGTGATATTATCCAAGATTCAAGGAACGACCGGTTCGATGGTGACCTGGATGCTCCTGTTTCGATAAACTGGATCGAAATGAATGGTCGTTTGGTACGCGCTTTCATTCTGTTGGTTTGGCTGTGTTTCTAGGGGTGGTTCTTTTACCGGGATCTTCTTGGGTGATTTATAAAGGTTTCGTAATTTATAAAGGTTCATAAGGGATTTTAATGGAAAAAATGTTTATAAATACGCAAATGATTTCTTTAGTTTGTCTTCGGTTACATTGATTAGACTCTGATATTTTTAAAGGTGTCTTATGTGCTTTTGGAAGATCGTACATAAATTTTGATCGTTATGATTCATTAGAACATTCAAACATTTACGCATCATAAACTGTGCCAAAGGTAGTAATAAATCTCCAGATTCATCTTAATTTCTTACCATTTAATTTTTCAAAAATTAGCCAGCTCGCTAATTCGTTAACAAAATTTCAACGAAAACATCGTATTCCAGAACGAAGAAGAAACATCCATCGCCTAGCAATTCTTACCCACTCCATCCGCGCGCTCTACGCTCGCGTCTAAAGCGCAATGGCGACGACTAATCGACCCCGTGGCGGCCACGTATACGATCGAGAATTTAGAAAGCATTCCCTGGAAGCCGTTCTTCCCGAACTTCGACGAAACAGCCCCTGTTCGTCTATCGTTCTTTGCATACCGATCAACGAGCAAGACCACGATGCTTAGAAATCGTTCCGTTTTGCCTCGTTACCGATCGCCGGTCGGCCGCGCCATGAACAATGCCTCGTTCGTATTGTTAAGCTCGTAAACAGACACGGGTGTTGGTCAGCTAGAGACAACGAGCAGCCAACGTACACGGGACATCCATATGTATGATTATGAGGACGGGAGTTATCACCGAACGGAGGAGAGAGACTCGACGAGGAACGAGCCCGCAGCTAAGTTCATATTTGTGCATTACGCTCACGTGCAACGATACAATAAGGAATCCTTCGTATCGGGGGATGCATGCTAAGTACGGGTCGCTCGTTGCACCCAGCCACGGACTCTCCTCAACACACGATTCTTTCTCGTGCACACGCCGCGGACGATCGTTGGTTACCCGTCTCCGCGTTCCCGGGAAAAGGCTGATTGGATGTTCGATGAATTAATTCCCGGCCTCTCGAACCCCTTAACGACGAGGCGCTCCTTCGACTCGCTTGTTTGCCACCGATTGAATTCCGTTTCGCGGCAAATCGAAGAGCTGAGAAAGTGTTTTGTATTGTTGTCGGGGTTTGGGTTACGTGGAGAGTGTTTTTGAAGGGTTGAAGGGAGAAGGGTTGTCGTGGACTGTGAATAGAAATTTCGATCACCTCCATCTTAGAACGGTTGTGGCGTTTGAAAGGTTTGTCGTTAATCGATGAAGGTATTTGCAGGGTGCTGGTATATTAACGATTTTAGTGAAAAATAAATTTTATCGAAGACAGTGTGTTTTGATACTTTTGAGAGGTACATCCTCTACGTAGGTCACCGGATTTCATTGAAATATCATTGAAATAGATTTTCAATAAGATCTTAAAGTTTCAGTACCTGTATACTTAAGATTGGATAGACCACGGCGAATCGGATCAAGATAAAAATTCAGTCAAAAGAAAGATTTTTAAGTTAATAATTAAAGAAATAAAAAATATTTTATTATCAATCTTCGGATTAAATATGTATTGATTACGAATTTATAATAAGAAGTTTACTGTTATTTTTTCACCATCAAAAGAAAATGATCTTCTTTGGGGGTTTCTTTGTAACGTAAATAGTTAGTAAATGCTAAGTTCGTTTTACAACTACAACCACAGAATTTAATTTATTAAAATATATAAAATTCCGCTTCTTCTTCTTTCGATTTCAATAAATGATTCCAAAGCGGAAAAATGTGCATCTTAAGTAAAAAGTGCATGTATTATCGTATTGCGACAGTATCGAGCAGTTGTGCTACGCAGCTAATCAGAGAGAAACATGGCGTCTCGAGAGGGTGTGGGTGCCGCAGTCAATTACACGCGCAGCGGATCTCCCACCTGGTTGACAGAGACGCGAAATAACGCGACGCTGGTTATTTTCACCGGTGTCTGACGAGGCAGTTTTGCTCGCTGCCCCTGTCGCGTTTCGCATCGATTTCTCGGCTATTTTATTACGTGTCGCGCATTCTCCGGCGTAATTGCATAAAGACGATGCGTGAGATAAATCGACGATCGAACTGGGGGATTGAGTAACAGAAAAAGTCTCGGTTTATGAATATCCATGAGGGAGACGATTCGTTGTCTTGTGTTGTTTAGCGACTGCTCCCGGGTAAACGGAAATAACGAGAGGCGTTATTTCTAGCGTTCGATCGCGCCTCGTGTTTTCTATTCGTTAACCTTGCGATTTCTATTCAGTCGAATGCGTGAACGTGGCGATAGAAGTTTAATAGAATGCATCGGAATGTTGTAAACGCTATTTATAGATGGTAAAATGTCTCTAAACTTTGTATGCGCGGTAAACGTCAGACAAACTTGGATGGTTCGACTGGAATGGATGAAAGAAAGAAATCGCTGGGCTATTTGTTTCCGCGAGAGTTGATGTAACTGGATCCTGATCCTCGACAGATCGAATTCGACGCATCGGTACCACCGGACACTTTCAAAACAAAAAGAAAGTTCAACCATGATGCAATTTAAGCATCGAACAGCTCCCACGTGACCGTTTTAGTAATAGTTCCCAAAGACTTCCACGAAAAAAAAAAAAAAAAAAAAAAAAA
>SMSQ01002924.1:0-63100 GCA_019453375.1 Ctenoplectra terminalis | reverse complement strand
ACAAAAAAAAAAAAAAAAAAAAAAAAAAGAGAGAAAGAAACTAGCGGACTCCAAAAAGCGCATGATATAAAAAAAACAGGAACAAAAACGAAAGAGAGTAATTCTAACACGTCCATTAGTTCTCTCAAAGTTCGATTCCGACTCACCGAACACTGCCCCAGAATAACGCGAATTCAATTATTTCCATCGTTTCGAAACACAGTCCGAACAAGAGACGAAAATAAAATAAAAAATATAGAATCGAAACACAAAATCAAAACCAGCAACAGACGCTTTCGAACGAAAGCAGAGAAAACTCCATGGCGAAGCGAGGGTTAAGAATCGGCGGGCGCGCACGTGGCTCGCTTACGGGCCACTTCCGGGGAACGTCGCCCTTGGCTCGCGACAAGGTAGCCTCTCCTCCGCTCGTAGGTGTACGATCCGACCTCTTAACCATCCGGCAAATGTCATTAGTAGCGATGGGCGGAGCCTACGCGGCGATAGAGGTAACCGCGACCGCGGCTGTGTGCGGCACTCGCCGCACGGCCGCTCTGTCTGTCAACAAAAGGGTGCAGTGACGCAAGCAGACCGAGAGTGCGCGATGTCGGTGTCGCGGCGGCGGTTGTGGGCGTGGCAACGTTACGCGACCGCGCCTCGCGATTCGCCGAGCTGCCGTGTCATGGGCGGGACCGAAACGCCTGCCACTCGGCGCACGCTCTCGCGCCCTCTTTCTCGCTCCTCTTCCCTCCAACGATGACTGTCTCGCTCCCCCGACAGAACTCGCAGCTCGACTCACGTTACACAGCCGGTACAGTCTGGTCTAGCCTGTCGTTCGGTCACGAAGCAGCCGTTTAGCTGTCTGCGACCCCCACGTCCGCGGCGTACATCGGGCGCGTGATTCGAGCGATCGAAGGGACCGACCCGTCGACGAGGACCCGTAACAGCTGGTCCACGACGCGAGAGTCCAAGCTCCGGAGTTGTTGACACGCACGTGCGCGCGCGTGAGCTCTCGTTGCTCCACGTATATACACGTATATACGACACACACTCTCGCATACGTGGTGTTTCTTTTTTTTTTTGTTCCTTCAACTTCTATACCCCCGTTGGTCTCGTCGAGTTTCATTTCGGTTTCAACGTGTACGAACCCCGTCGATGCCGATGAAGTTTCGGTGGTTCGACGACGATGACGCGGGAAGAGGATGATTCGCGAGCGATGGACGATGATACGAATTAGGATATGACTGTTGTTTCGCTTGGTGTGTCGGCTTGTTGTTTGGTGTTGTTGCGGGAACGTGAACTCGTTGTTCGCTTGGTGGTGCACGCGACAGACGAAAGTGCGACGAAGAGTGATCTACGATTTTGAAAAGGAAAAGGAACGAGAAGAGAGAAAAGGAAATAAAGGAGGAAGAAAGAGGGAGAGAAGGAAAAGGGGAGAAAAAGGGAGGATTGAGAAATAAAGGAAAAAGAGAGAAAGAAACATGTTGCCGTATCAGATGGCCATGGATTATGGGGGCTTTCAACGACAAAGCCCGGTCGGGGTCGGTGTCGGTGTCGGCGTCGATGTCGGCGGACCCCATCAGGGGGCCGCTGGGGCGCTCAACATCAACCCCGCGTTCACGCACTCCTGGTTCGTACCGGCGGACCTCTGTGTCCCGTACAAACAGAGTCAGGGTCCTCTCCTCGAGCCAGGGCATGTTGTTTCTCTTATACTTATTTTTCTTACTATCGTATTTTAATAGACGTCTTAGTAGTTAACGTTGTATATCTGCTCGGACGTTACGATCTACCTAGCCCTTTCGATGCGACGAGGGTGAAATGGAATACTTAAACCTTGAGGGAGGGGGGGTTGAATTCCTGGGGTTGATGACCCTTTGGAAAATGCTACCTCGAAGGGGGTTCTGGTCGTCATTTATGCGGTAATCGCCATTGTTTTCGGGGAAACGAAAGGGTCGCGAGGATCCTCCGACGCACGGCTGGTTGTTCTGGCGAACAGGAGGGGAAACGTTGTTTTCGATTTGTCGCTTGGCAAGTGACGAGAGCATTAATCGCTAGAGGGGTGAAACGTGTGTCTGTGTTCGTGGAGGAGGCGCGACGCTTTCGAGACAGGTTCAACCCTTTCTTGTCGTTGACGAAGATGTTGGCGGTAATTTATCGTTCGAATGATGGATTTGGTCGAGAGATACGAAAGGATTTTCATAGAATAGCGTGTAAATGATTTTACAGAAGTTATTGAATGTAATCAGAAATTTTTCGAAAGAGATAGATCGTTATTTTGGATGCGTAAGTTAAATTGATAGATCAGGTTGCTTTGGCTCTTCAATTTTTGGTATAATAAATGGTTACTAAAAATCTTCTTGCAATGTAGAATTATCTGTATCGTTTTATCGTACGATTGACACTTTAAAAGATAATAAATTATTATCTAGCGGTACGATGAAACTTTCCGACAACGAAAATAGTTGCTTAGATTCAAGTGCAGTATGTCACAAAGTTTCTAGAGCTTTCTATAACTGCGTCTCCGGCAAACGGTTTCGTGAAAGTTTTAGACTGAATTATCGTCTATGGTCCGCAGTATTTCGTCGGCGATACGTCATGCGGGATCATATTTTATCATAATTTACATTTGTATTCGCTGGTCTCAAGGAAAACACATTTGACGATACAGACCGATTACGTTCGTCAACGACGCGGAAGCATTGAACCACGATTTTTGTTGTACGATTTGGAACAATTTAACAGAATTATAAATTCATTCTGAGATAAATATTACATGTTTAAATTAATTCGATCGGGAAATTAAAAATTAAAAAAATTTAATTCCAATCGTCGATACTCCACTTTGTGAACCTGACAAATGATCGGTTAGGTACGGAATCGTTTTAAAATTAACATTTTTTAATGAAAATTTGACAAAATTACACCACCAATTGAATAATCGTTAATTTTTACAGACTTCATAAATGTTAGATGACTGAAAAAGCATTGCTTTGGTATCGAAAACATGTATTCACTGACAAATTATTCTAACGTGGATGCGCAAGGTGTAAAAAATATTTCTAAAACGAAATTTCACTAATTTATCGATAAACTGCACCGCATATTGATTTCTGAGCAGCGAAAGGGCTAGAGATGCGTAGCAAACTGCTCTCTCGAGGTAGATCGCGACGAATTACTCGATCACTTAACCATAAACCATAAAATACTTCAAGTAACACGACTTTTACATTTTTTAAAGTAAAAACACGATAGTTAGATAATATATTTTTGCATACAATATTACGAAAATCTCAACCAATAATAATATACAGGGTGTTTTCGATTTTAGAGTGATCAGGTTTACAAAAACTTGATTTTTTATTAGCATCATAGCGATCTTATACGGTACAAAATTTTATTGTAGCGTCACTTTTAACATTTTCCAGATTTATATAATATTTTTTACAATCTAACATTTTTTTCTCGTCATTTATTCATTTACAATAACGATCGTAAATAATTCAATATTAATTTATCTTAGAAATTAAATAATAACGAATACGTCCACATTTTATGTCTTCCTATTTTTCTGTTTCAATTTTAGTTATTTTACGGATCTTTTAAATATTTTTAAATATTGCAAAAACCAAAACCAGAAGCACCCTGTCCCACAGGCATCGAATAAAAAAAGAAATTTCCATTCGAGTCCAGCGCGCGAGCAATGTCTTCCTCGGACAATCGATTTCCCCGTCGATGCGCTCACCGTCGTCTCGATTCAAAGAACGACGGACATTAATATGTGACGTACGTAGATCGACAATGACGTCACTTGAGGCGACGCTGTAAATAGTGCGCTGTAAAGTTAATGTTATAACTGTAAATCATTCCTGGCGCGCAGGATGTCGAATTTCTATCAGGCTATCAATCACCTTTTTCATTCGAGAGTTCACACCAATCGCGATGGCGTTCGAATAACTTCTTTTTTTTTTTTTCTCTCTCGCTGCTTCGATCAAACGTTCCACTTATCGATTCTTCTCGAAAAAGAAATCGAGGAAAAAGAAAAAGAGAATCAAACAGCAACCGAATAATAAAACGACGTAGAACCGAAGGGGAAAAAAAATGGTAACGAAGCTGAATTTTGCAACGAGAATCGAATATCTGTGGTTTCGTTACCTCATCCACCAATTTGCATACGTATTGTTGGTCGTTTTTTTATTGTTGTACGTGAATCACGATTTCTTGATGGCGGTCGCCCGAGAGACGGACGGAACAACGAAGTACCGGTAAATCCAGTTTTCACTTCGATTAAACGAAATTGCATAACATGGCTCCGCCATTTATTCGTCGCGCCGGAAAGAAATGACCGCGTTCGAGTGTCTTAACGTTCCCGATTGACTCGATTCGCGTGTCTTTTGAACCGAATCTTCTTGCACGTTCACGATTCTCGTGCTCAATATTTATTGGTATCAATTTAAGGGCGGTGTAGGTTTCATCTGCAAGTGTAGTATCCGAGAAACTTAAGATTCGATTGAGTTTGAGAAAATTCTAGGATTTATACCAAATTTAAAAAATAGGGATAGTAAATTTGAAAGCTTGGAAACTTGATCTAATTCTGAAATACGAATGTTCGGCGTTGAAATTATTCTAAAAATTATAAAATTTGAATTCGAATTTGCGAATTTAAATTACATAAAAAAGCAGAATTAATTCGAATGCTTGAAAATGGAAAATTCGATTCTAACAATAAGCGAAACAAAATTTCTTATCTTAAAAGGCGATCGATGGTCAGCTAGAAATACAATTTTCCACGCTGATAATCGTAACAAATTTTTAGAATAAGCTACGATAGCGCCATTTAAATATTTCCGATTTTCCAATTTCCGAATTTATTCCCGCTATTCCGTGAAAAAGATAAAATCTGTTCGAATATCCGGAAGGAAAGTAGCCGCGTTAAGATCGTTAACATAATTTCGGCAATATATTACGACGATACACAGTCAACGTATGAAGATAGTTACATAATTGGACGGTTATTACCATAAGGCCAGTCATCCATTTTTTTTTTTTCTTGCTAATTGGTAGCACGATCTCCGTATAAAAGATTTAATGATATCTTACACGCGCCGAAGTAACGTCCTCCTCGATATCCTCGAAATTCTAGATTACGGAATACGATATTAAAAAATTTGGAAATTACGGGTCACGAGCTATTAAATGGAACTTGAACGACGATGATTAATTAAAATTAAGCGGTAGAGTCTTCCTGTTTTCTTTCCTCTTTAACTAACAACGTGAATAGGGGTTGAAACGAGGGAACGAGATCTCGATTACGTTTCGTGCGTACGAACGATTGTAATGAAGCTTTACGAGCCTGTAAAGTGGTCGAAAATATCAGCCGCGTGAGTTTTTTGCCGGTCGAGATATGATTTTATAGGGTAATATCGTTCCCCTTGTGTTCTTTCCGCGTGGCCATTATCAAGTCAATAATTCAGGGACTGACAGGCGAGTAAAAGCCGCTTGTATTCGCTGCTGGCCTCGCGAGTGATTGAAAAGACTTTTCGTTCGGATAATTGTGATCAATTGCAAGAATCAAGCAATCTATAATTTTATTTTGGTTTCGATTAATTTGAGTTTAATATGTAGGAACAAAGATGAACAGCGGTTAACGCAGCTGTTTAATAGCTATTCGTTGATATTGTATTTAAGTATTTTTAGTTATAATAATACTTAAAATAATTAAATATTTAAATATTAGGAATTGAGAGAATTCCTCTATATAACAATTATGATTGCATGCTTTTTCAAAAGATGTAATAAAAAATTCATTCACATATTCTAGAACGTGTACAAAAAAAGGCACACTCGAGAAATCTGAATCTAATTAATTTCAAAATACGAAATCTATATGAATCAAAAAACATGACGGGAGGGTTGAAGTCTCAATTTAAAAGATTATCTCTCAACACTTGTGGAATATTCTATACAGTTTCATTCGTATATGTCACACACGATTCGAAGCTTCCATAGCATGTTTCTTTTGTTTCGATAGAATAGCAGGCAATCACTAGATTCGCTCTTCGTCTAGGATGTATGAACATCTGTGCTTTTCGAAATTTAACGATCGAATAATGAACCATGTTATTTGTATTCAACACAAAGACAGTTGTGACAAGATCGCGGTAAAACGCTATTCAGAGTGAACAAAATAGAACATCCTACGGTATCGACAGATTGAAGAATATTTTTAAACGAATCAGTAGAATTTCCATTGCACAAAAACAGTACATTCCTCTGCATCAAGATTCTTTAACAACTTCAATATACGCTGTTCAAATAAGTGTTACCTTAAAACTATCACAAACACACGCAAGTACTGATGTCTCGTCCATAAAATGAAAGTTAAAGCCCGTTTTACTATCACCGCTATTAAATTTATACATATTTATCTAAAAACCGACATTTTCTTCTTTATAATCGGCGACATTGTTACGGTTCGAGGCACTCATCGTTCATTAAAACTCGCAACGTAAAATCAATATCTATAATTTTATTATATACAACTATCCTTAAATATTTAAAAGAAACAGTGTCGCAACAATACGGTCCACTTTCAATCTACCATTAATTACTTTAATTCTTCCAATCCACAATGATCTTCGTTTCTATCCCTACAACCCCACCACCACACTTACGAGCCGCCACTGCTCGCAACAAATATATTTATAAATTCCACAAGACTAAAATATTTTTGTACCGAGTTACCAAATACCCAATTTCTGTTTCGACTGAAATTAACCTCAACATTGGACAAGAATTAATGATGAACTCTGAACCCACCCCAACCCCTTACTCAACCTCACGATCATTCCCCAAAACAGAGGAACACGTCGAACCGGGAAATCTCTATTTTGACGCGACCCCGTCAAAGTGGACAGGGTAGTCAGGTACGTCCTGAAGAAGAATTTCGCCCCCATCCCCGGGTGAAATAGCGTTGCCGGTAGCTGGTCCCCGGAGAGCTCTGTCACAGCGAGTGGATAATGGGAATTGTGATGGGTGGTGGCGGTGGGTACAGAGGGTTGAAGGCTGGTAAACCGATGGTGCAGATGAGTACGTCACGCCACGGCAGTAAACCCGATACGATTAGAGAGGAACGCTGATGCTGACGGGGCATCCCGGGGAGCCGTCAACACTACCTTCGTATTTTCAACCCCGCCCTCTTTCCATTATTCCTCGGTGTTCGTTCTCTACGGATCCGATCACTGCGTCTGTCTCTTTTTTCTCCAACCACTTCGACGACCGTACCGTTATTGCGCGCATAGTTACACACCATGGTGGACACGCGGGATGAAAGTGGCCTAATATCGGTCGACTCGATCGGTCGAGTTGGTGGAACCGACGGGTATGATCGGGGACGAGGTGCCGATGGAAAAACTTTGAAGTTGAATTCTGGTTACCGAATCTTTTTTTTTTTTGGTTCGACAGCTTCTTTGAGAGGTATTTGGTTTTTTGGTGGGAAGTTTTGGTGTTTCTTCTGGTGTCTCGATTGTTTTCGATATATAAAGCGGTTTTGAAAGAAATTTTGGTAGGCTTTGATCGATGCTTTTGTTGGTTTATTATACTTATGGTGATTTATCGGGAATTGTAGTAAGAAGGCTGTAAATAGTTGTAAATCGTAGATAATTATAAATTGTAAATTAGAGGCTGTGTTATTGAATTATTTGAATAAGTGAGTGCAAAGATTTCGAATCGCATATTCGTGTAATTAAGAATTTTAGAATCAATGAACAAATTGAACACCAGAGTTCAGCGTCTTGTCTGACCAGGCACTGTCACGTATCACTTCGATATTTAGCGTTTCCATAATTGCTAGTTTTCGTAACTGCTAAGCACTACTGTATTTCCTGATATTTCCTCTTAGCTTATTCATAAAGTGGTAATTGAATACGAAACGAAAGATTCGGTGTTTCGGAAGAAATAAACGGCCAGCTCAAAGAATTGCGTAGTAAATTTCGGTCAAATCCGTTCCGAGTTACGTTTCAAGGTTGTAACATTGTACGGATAAGCTTATCGTTATCAAATGAAAGCATAGTGGGACAAAGAGCAGTGACCGCAAGTTGTGTCTGGGTTTGGCGAGGGTGTTGCCGTTACAGGCCTCACGTTCCCGGAAGTACGGACATGAGAATGTCCGGATGCAAGTTGTGAACGTGAGACCCCTAGGAGACTAGACTCCAGCTTTCCTCGTGCGTCAAACCGTCGATGATTTATTCGAGACAGGAAATCAAACAGGATTTTTTTTTTTTTCGTATGCATTACCACACTTTGAATCGTT
The DNA here is from genome assembly GCA_019453375.1 of Ctenoplectra terminalis. Classification (NCBI taxonomy): domain Eukaryota; kingdom Metazoa; phylum Arthropoda; class Insecta; order Hymenoptera; family Apidae; genus Ctenoplectra; species Ctenoplectra terminalis. The sequence continues at coordinate 54,816 of SMSQ01002924.1, read as the reverse complement.
TCTAAAATTATGCCCTGTTTTCACGTGTTGAAGTCGTTCACGTAAAATTATTCCAAATGGAACGTCTTAAGTTATTCCTCTACTAAAACCTTGTCGGTTAAATTCAATTATCATCGGCTACGTAAATATTTTTTAAAACAGTAAGAGAAGTCTACGTTACATCTCCCCGGTGTTCTATAAATTAGAATTCCTCGTCGTTACAAATCTGTTCATTTAAAATTCTCAAAATTCGTGATCTTTCTCTGTTCATCGAGATTCTTGAGAACCTAAACAACCTGAACAACCTAAACAACCTTGCCATTTACAAAAATCTAAAAACCAAGGAATACGTTAAGAACTCTAAAACTCTGCAATTCACCAAACGCACTAACCGTCGTAGAACACCTTCCTAAATTAATAAATTACCCCTCAACCGGTACAACTGATACAATTTCCTTCCAATCAAAAAACAAACTCAGCTCGTCAAACACTTTTCTACCCACCTACTCCGTCCCTCGCTCCAACCTAAGACCCAAGAAACTTTCGTAGAAATCATCTCGACTCAAATATCCGTGATAACCTGAAGATCGGCGGAAGCCGCCGGTCAAAGGGGATGAATCAACCGCGTCACCGAAGCGTCGAGTTTTCGGAGGTCAGTACCGGGAGCGATTAAGTATATCGAGCGTGTGTCGGGCATAGCGTGTACGGCTATCGAAAATGCAAAAGGGGTTCTTCCGGCTGAGGGAAGCTACGTTTCGTCCGAGTCTCCGAGTACGTTTACCGAAAGTTCTCAGGCTCGACCTCCGCTCGGACACATCGGGAAGCACATCACGTAGACTTTAAGCCCTCCCTTATCTGCGCGTCATCAAGAACCAACTTCCCTCTGTCTCTCTATCCGGCCTCTCTGTCTCTTTTTCCCTCCGTTTCCCATCTCTGTGTGTACACGTGTATCTATGTACGTGTATACGTGTGCGTACCTCAGAAGTCCGCGCTTTTTCTGTCTTTCGTACCGTCTTCTCCCGATTTCTTTCTTTATCTTCGCTTCTTCTTCGTCTCTTTTTTCATTTTTTTTTTCTCTCTCTCTCTCCTCCTTTCTCCCTGGTCGGTGGAGTACACATGCGCGCTACTCCTCGTGATTTACATCGCCGGATGTGCTGGGATAATTTAGTGGTTATCGTATTGTCTCTTTTTCCCTACCCCTCATCCTCCACCGCAAACGTTTCTTCTCCTCCTTCTTTCCACCGACTTTTTTCCTCGACCAGGACCAGAGACTCGCTCGCTTTCTTCGTGACAACGGTGGAAGGGTTTCATTGAGACACCGCCACGCCGTGGACAAAATATTTTTCCGAAAGCGGGCTCTTTTGTGCCGACGTTTGCGTGAATACGTTTAGAATTTAAGCTAGAGGGAATTGCGCTTCTTCGCTGTTCTCGCTGATTCCTGAGGGCAGATACGTTGAACGCTGTTTCGGGATGTTCTGAAAACGTATATTGCGGTTGGTTTTAAGAAATTTAGGATCCGTTTCTTGGGATGATTTCTAGTACCGATGGAGATAGACGAAGGTTGTATAATTGGTGATCGGTTTGATTTGAACATTTACAATAAAACATCTTTTTTTTAACTTAAAGATCTTTCTTTTGAGTAAATTCTTATTTTGATCCAATTCGCCACGGACTACCGCTAATATAATATATTTCTAATCCAAATGCAACGGTATGTTACAAAGCAAAGAATTCCAGAGAAAACTAATCATTGCGTCCAAAATATCGACGATTCTCGTAACTTAACTCGTCTTTCCGCGTTAAAGTGTTAAAACAATTAACCTTCCTATCATATTCGGGTCTGTGTCACCCCAACGTCTTTGATTTACATAAGTTTCTTATTTTTAACTTTATTAGACTCAGATTTCTTGCGCGCATCTCTTTCTATAGATGCGAATATGTGAATTCATGTTTCATTACATTTTTTGAAGTTTTTATGAACACAATACGAGGGTTAAGACAACCAGCCCGAAAAACATTTTGAGTAGACGAACCTAGAAAAAGCAACACGAAGTCGGATAACACCCGCGCAGTCCAGATCGGCGAATTTTCTCTCGTTATCGAGCCGGCCACCGGAAATGACATTTTCTTTGTCGAAGTGGTACAAAAGGCCGGGCATCCGATAGCCAAAAGGGCCGCGAAAGAAAATTATGTCGAAACTGGAGCCGTAACATTAGGAGCATTGTATTGTAGCGCGAGGCTACGGCTCCCCGGGGAACGGGTAGGGAGCTTGGTCCTTCTCCAGCTCACGTTCGCTCCTCCATATCGGCGCACACTTGTACCGGAACACACGGACGCGCGAGGAGAGAAGCGCGGACGGGAATGGGACGTGCCCTCAGGTGGTGCTTTCGGACCGGCAAATGAATTGTTTAATTGAATTAGCCGACGTACTCGGCCTACCGCGCCCGGCCATCATAATTCCCTCGATGCCTGCTAATTGCCGCCTCTTTTCCGCGATTATTATGTATCGAACCGTTCCACCAAGTTGTTTCATTGGATTCTGAAGCTTTGAGGGTGCCAACAATCGTCGAAGGCAATTTCGTTAAATGTGCCTCGAGCGGTGTCGATTACTCCGAAACGTGAAACGTTCTTTACGAATAGCGATTTGATTTAGGTTTCCTTTATTTATTTATTTCATTTTTTTTTTATTCGAAAGGTTGATGTTGTTTTTTGTATTTGAATTAATAATTGCGCTTGTAGAACGACCCGATTATTTCCTATTACAGTTTCATGTTGGATTTCAATAAATGCACTGGTTTTCAGCAGGTATTCTGTGGTAGCCAACGTAGCGATAATAATTTTAATTATTATTATTTACGTTTAAATTATCGAGAACTGTCTTCGAATAATAGAAGATATGCTAATACATCATCCTTCCACAAAAAATATACAGCTTGGTATATAACACTTTGGCAAATCGATTAATTTTCACTTACTCGATGTCTGACCAATGTCGGACTATTCTACTTAAACCGTTCGCACGCGCAACTACCACCTATATCAGTTCTTCGATGCACATATTCATTTCCAATATCCATCGCACTCCTTCCCCAAAACCATCCCACTTCTCTCAACACCATAATTACCCCCAATACAAACTTACTCAACATCCTAAACCACAAAACCTAACGCAACCTCCACCATTCTCTGCCCCCATTTTTCACCGAACAACCTACCTCTCAAATTCTCTCCCAACACCACAAAACGTGTTCTCAGCGCCGCCAAACTGTATTCCTTAAAAAGAATCAACCCCCTCCCTCTTCAAAAATGTCCATCAATAATTCTCTGGCAGCTAGAAATCGGCGGATGAAAAATCCAGCGGTGCCTCGATCGAAAGGATCGCCTCGATAACCTCGTCAGGGTCCGCTGCTGAATTATTGATGGCCGGCACTTAGCACGGCCGAACACGAGGATCCTTATGTGTCCAAGACGCGTTGCCACCCTTCAACGATATGGCTACGGATATAGCCGTGCCTTGGCGTATGGCTGAGGGACGCCTCTCTATCCTATGTCCCGTGGGAACCGCGAGAGCCCTTGCCCTGGCCCGTTCGACTAGGCTGCCGCCCAATTTCAACAAATTTGACCGAAAGTTCCGCGTAATTTTATTTTCGCACGTCTGCAGACACGGTGGAACGGCTCGTTCTCTCTGGCCAGCTTCTCCGGATACCTCTAGGGAGAAACGTACGAGGCGTCCTTATCCACCCGGCGTCTGTTCGCGGCGCCGCGTCCCTCCGTTTTCTTTATCTTTGCACAATCAGCAGCGGAAGCCGCCTCTAATCGCACTTTGGCCCGCGTTCCGTGACCGAGCTCCTCGCCGACGATCGTTGGAATCGCGTACAGAGAAAGAATGCAAACCTAAGTTCTCTTGGATGGGTTTTGGTTTTGGAGATCAAAGCTTAGCCTTCTATAGCACGAATTTTGTCTGCTTATTGGAGAAAAAATTGCGATTGATTAGTCTTTCACTTTGATTTGAAAATGTTTTAACTAATAATTACTGTAGATGGATCGTGGTGTCGCTACAGTGATACAGTAATCAAATTTAATAGCGCAGTGATAATTAGACAAAATTAATTTTTTTAAATATAGACACATCAGTTTGGAACTTTTAAGTCACACGGTCCCATAGAGGGTTAATTTCTATCTAGAGACCGAGGTTCGAGTGAATTTTAGGTGATAATTGTTGTGCATATTTGTTACGGGTGCAGAGTAATTGGACCGCGGATTTTTATTTAAATTCATATTTCTGAGAATGTATTAAGAAAAGTAGAACTTGGGTAGAAAATTGATTCAGCTATTGGGTATTATAAAAAGCACTATAATTGGGATATTTTGTATATTTTTGTCGTATGACGTGTGTTCTGTATAATTTTGCAGTTTTAAATTTTATATAAATGTATAAGTAAATCGCAGTCTATTGATTAAAACTGGTTTGAGAGAAAATGGGTCAGAAAGTTCGGAACTTGTCCATAAAGTTAGGATGTGGGTTTCAAAATGAGCAATTCGTAACTTGTTATAGAAATTTTATAAATTTACCGTTATGCATTTCTGAAAGTTTTTCACAATTTTCCGTTTAAAATATCCTTAAAGATATCATACGTGTTTCGTCTTAACTTCTTCAACGCAAATACACTAATACCAAATTTCCCATAAAGTCATAAAAATTCGCAGTCTAATAATAATACACGAGTAATGAGGTTTGAGAATTGAAAGCTTCAAAAGATGAAGACACTGTGTTAAAGATATTTAATATCATGTAAATTCCAGAAAGGATAAAGCAAATATTTTTCCATCTATGTCCTCTCGGTATGTCAATCAAAATCTGAGACTCCTCGCTCTGAAAAAGGTATCGTTCGTTTCGTTACATTAGCACACAACGAGCCGCGATTAAGGCTGCAGATTTTTTTTTTGCAATTCGAATGCAGGCAACAGAGTTGCCTTGCATGGTGTTAGAAGTGAACTACGTTTTAAATGAGTTTCGAATAAAATAATTACGCAGTTTTCAAGGATGATTCACGCTGGTCTGATGCGACATTCTAATGAACAACGTCAAACGCATCACAATTGACAGCATAATTTGCATAATTGAAAGGTAAAACATAAAATCGTCTAACGTGAAACAAAATTGTTTAAAAAATAAGTTTCTTACTACAATTTAAATTAGCCGTTATATGTGTTAAAATAGTATGAAGAAACGCGTGCGGTTAATTGTACTACCAAACCGATTAGAAATTAATTTTGTGGAACTCGTTACCAATTCGTCGTGGAAAAATAAAGAATACAACCCGTATGGAACTGGCAGCCTTTCTCATTTCCACTTTCCAATTGATTATTACAAATGTAGAGAATTTCTCCTCTATACACAATTAGGTGTACAATTACTATGCGATTGCTACGTGATTACTATGCAACGCATGCATTCGGCTGCAATATAGATGTCTGACAATATATTATAACGTTTCACCTGGAAACTAAGGAACAGTAACCTAAATTTCTGTTTATTTCGAGTATCGCAGACTGACGACAGTTTTATTAATTTTTTGCTACTTTTATGACTTCCACTTAAAAATCTTGTTTCTAAAAAGAGAAAAAAAAAACGAAATAAATGAGAGACAATACTATTAAAACGACAATATCTCATAAATTTCTTCACGATATTTACAAGCAATGCGTTACACTTGTTAAAACAGTTTGCGAATTTTTTTTTTATTACAGAAAGCATAAAAATATTTGCAACGAGATATACTCGTGCTCTCAATATCTAAAATAAGTATCGTAGCTAATTTCCAAACAAAAATTTCCCACTTTCCATTTGGATCGTTATCTAAAATTTCATCAACTAAAATATTAAGTTACATTTTCAATACTTACGCGTCTTCGTGGTCTAAATTCAAAATCCAAATTATAGGTTAGAGAAAATGCATCAAATTCGAATCCCCGATATTCTTTTCCTTTTTTTTTTTTTTTATAAATTCAACTATATCTTTGGTATAAATTTTGTTGGCCAATAAAAGGTTAAAAGAAATCTTTTAACCCAGAAAAAGCAAGTTTAACTTTAACATTAAGAAACTTGTACAAGAATGAATTGAGGGTCCGACATTGGTGCGCTTCCTCCACCAAAATACTTTACATCAAACTCGAACACGTTTCCTAGGAATAAAAATTCAACGACTTAATGGATCCAAGTTATTCGTTGAAATTTATACATTAAAAATATCGTTCCACCGTTTTCCTCGTCCCAGACGCTGAAAATTCAACAAGGAACGATCAGATCCGTCGAGGAGCCACCGTTTGACGTAACTCACGACGAAGTGCCCGCATTTTAGTAAGCATCGTTGCATACGGTCCCGTATGCGATGCACGTAGCACGCTCGTTTCTGCATTCGCCGTCGTAAAAAGTCCGTGCGCGCGACCGTGTTCCTATCCCAAATTCCAACGGAACCCTTGAACCGATACGAGCAGTAAAAAAAATTCTTCGTTTGCTTATTGCTCGTCTGACGGACTCGTTTCAACGGTAAAACGATGGAATTCTGTATCAATGAATGATATACAACGGTGCAATTGCAAGATTCTTCAAACGCATTTTTGGTGCACCGTGAATTTTAATACTATAGGAAGTTTTAGGTTTATCGAAGATTGCTGCAAGAATTTTATAGGTTCTGTGATTCTATCTCAATTATTATATTATATTGAGATATCTTTGGAGAGAGAATTTGATTAATTCCGATGTTCTCTATTTTTCATTGATAGATAGAAAATTGTGATACCTTAATTTAATTTTACTTCTTCGTAACGAAATTATAATGAATAATATGCTTTTGGAACTACTCGGCAAGATATGTTTAACACGTTCAGTTCGATACAGAACATCATAGGACCCGTATCGAACCTTTGTTCGGACTCATTTTTCATTTCCGAAAAAACCCTGTTATTTCGATTGCTATTTTTGTACCAACGTTGCAGTTTTATTTTACTTCGTATGCTTCGTTAAATTCTCAAAACCAAACAGGAAAATCTCCCGAAAAAGGTGCCGCAGTGAACGCGTTAAAACCATACGCGAAGACTTTGATTGAAAAATTTCGAAATTCTAGCTGCGACTTGAGCTACTCGTTTAAATCTCTCATTTACTATCTTCGTACGCAACGCAGTCTTCGGCCTAGCTACCCCACACTGGCGAACCGCAAATTACCACAAATTACCGCTAAGTACTTCATCGACGCTAATAACCACATAACCGGATCCAATTCTCCACAAGCTTCTCACCTTCCCTCTTTCATACCGAACCGCAATTCCTCGTCACGAATTAACCCAATCAATCCCTGCACAACGAACCACCTTAACACTCTTTAACTCTTACTTCACCATACTTCCGCAAAACCCGGTTCGCCAACTACAAATTGCACCCCTGTTCTCGACAGGACGCCCAAACTCGGGCCCTCCCCCCGGAGTCAAACTTTAAATTACCACTCAAGCTTTTCTTAACGAGAGAAAGAATCGCGCGGTTGGCATCGATGGCAAATGAAATTTCCCGGCAACCGTGTTTTCGAATTCGTGTTCCCGAGCCATCCGTCGCGCGCTCCGACAGAGGAAGGGATGGTGTCCGTGATTGTCCCTGTGGGACCAGGAAGAAAGGAGCGTCCTTCCGCGTCGTCTCGGGGGTGCGGAGACAGTGGAAAGTCGCGGGACGCTTGTAAAATGCGAAAACAAGACGGTGACCGAATGGCGGGTCGACTTTTCCCTCCTTTCTTCGCTCTTTACGACTTTTGAGCAGCGCAGAGAGACGGCTGTAATGGGGCAGCGTCGCGTTCCGGATGGCTTTCGCGCGATCAACGAAAGGGGAGGGCGCAGGATCGTCGTTTTACAGCCGTTAAGCGCGATAGCGGCCTAATAAAAATCCCATCTTGTTTGCAACCCTTCCAGTAGGCTAAATGGCGCGTTTAATTGGCACGCGTTTTTTTTTTCTTTTTTTTTTTCTTGTTTTTTTTCTTTCTTTTTTCTTTTTTGTTCGAAGCATAGATGCTTCTTCATTAATTGCTTGAGTGAAGTTTTGGTGGTGTAGAATGTTCGGTGAAGGAAAGGGTGTCTTGTGTCAGTTGGGTTGAATAGTTGGTTGTTCAGTTCGCGGAGACATCGATCACAAAGTAGAAGATTGTTATTAAATTGACATAAAATTTGAAAAGAGCTTCGGTATTAATAAAACGAATATATTATTCACGCGTTCGATAGTAGACGCGATCAATTACGCAACACAACCTAATGACAGCGTACGCGTGTAAATATTCTGTTTTATGTGTGTCAAGGTGGTTGTTAAGGATCATTCAAGGCTCGAATTGGATTGCCGCCCCATGTTTAATTCATTCAGCCGCTCCAACGCCTCATAAAATCATGAAATTGCAATTTGGTCACTTTCACAGCTATAACAACTTCTTAATAACAACATGTGTAACACAAACAATTTTTTACCTTGTTCTTTTCACCTAATTCGTTAAATAACTTTATCCGTACACGAATCACGTAACTATCAAAAATATGAGTTAAGACCATGGAAAACACTGTATACCTTACTCCAAAAAACCATTATAAAATTTTCTATACATATATTTTTAATAATACCTTAACACTTTACCAACCGGGAGCCTATTAATCGGCTTTTTGCAACCAACGCTCACCGACCGGTAGCCTATTAATCGGCTTTTTACAGCCAACGTTCATCTACCGCTTGCCGCTTAATACTAACATTATGAAAATTAAAAACTTTATTCAATTTAATTACCCTACAATAAGAGAAACGATATACCAAACACTCTCACGAATTTCGATTTAAAAACAGAGTTGCAAGAACAAGAGCTTATATTTGCGCACGATAGCCAAAACCGAGCCGGTGTTAGCGATGTATCCGCGCTCGAATGAACCGGTCGGTAAAGTGTTAAGTTCACCTATGAATTAATCAAGAACTTAAAACTCATCTTAATAAAATCATCACACAAAATTCAGCATTGAAACCAACCCAAGACTCAATTTATGGTTCCAACGATAATTTCACGCCCTCCAAAAAATGAGCGTATTTTCGTATTTTCGTATTTATTTAGCTCTCTTCCACCGATACGCGAAAATAACATTTCGTGGGCGTAAATTTGCGACGATTGAAAATTTCTATCAAACACAGGTCGATCGGTCGGTCTGTCGGGACGTGGGGACCGATTCCTCCCTGTTTAACAAAAGGTTAATGACCGTGACGAGTAGAGGGAGGAACGGGTTTCGAATAATGCGGATTACGTTCCCATTGGTCAGCGTTTAATGTTTAAATGCAAAACCGGAATCGAGGGGCCGTCCACGGGGCGTGGTTAATGTTACGTCGACATTCACCCAGATACATTCGGCTGGCATGTCAGCAAACACAGGCATGATAGCGTTTGAATAATGTATGCCGGCCGAGCGGGTGGCCGCTTTTGCCGCGCGTTTGCTCTACGCTCGTGGCCGAGCGTCGCCACGCCTATGACTCGTATCTATCCGCAAATTGTCGATACCTCGTCAAGGGTAATTAGAGATACGTCGTTTGAATAGAGACAAAGCGGAGCGTAAAACTCTTTTTTATTCATTTTATTTTTGACTTAAAAAAAGGGGTGGTTTTGGGAAGAGTAAAATTATTTTAGTCCGCGTACCTGGTTCATACAAGTATATAAAGTTTCCGAACAATGCGATCTTGATTAATTAATTAATTATCCAAGATTATTAGTACACGGTCCTCAAATTCTTTTTTACTTAAGCGCTCTCTCTACAAAAAATTTCTAATTTCTACAAAAATGTGTCTTTAACATAGAATTGAAGCAAGGATCTTTGCGTACCAACAGTAGCTTCTTTATGTGTCAAAGACGTGAATAACTATTGCTAATATATATAAAGATTGAAGAAATCGTAAGCCAAGGGGTTAACTCTTTGCGGCACAGGATTTCAGATAATAAAATAGACCCGTGTTGCACAGAAATTTGATTGCGTTTTAAATGAAACAAAATTGGTATATTTTTACCAACAAAGGAATCGCATAATGTAAAAACATAAAAAAATAATAATAATTTAATTGAATTTGTTTCTTAAATTGCGAGACTCAAATAGTACCACCGTGCCAAATGGATTCATAAATGATACTTATTAACATTTTTAAAAAGTCGTAGAAGTCAATGACCCCGCAGCGGGTACCTTCGAAAATCGCAAAAATCACAAAACACTATCGTCCCCTGTGCCTCGTGATTCAAATGTTTCGATCGATTTTGTGTTTTAATATCCATATATTGACTTTAAATCCTGTACGGAAAAGTAATTGCGTAACGATAGATTTGCACCGACCTACCGGTACTCCCAAAAGCGAAATCTGCCGATCGCAAAGGGTTAAAGCACGTCCTTTTCCCTAAGTCAAGGTGGGACTAAAAATGTCCCGCCATGCATTAGGATGTATCAAAAAGTTGGGTTTTAATCCCAGCATGCCCCAAAGAGTTAAGGCGTATTTCTGTTATTCGTCGAAACGATCGTATCAATCGGATCGTATAGCCTCGCATCAGAGACACGATCAAATGCAGCGAGCGGAGTACCTATCCTTCTCTCGCTCCTGTGTCGTCTCGCGAGACTTCTAGCGAGATTCGCAAAGTACATGAAGTTACTGTAGAATCGAAAAGGAACAGTCACCCTGGGGTGCTACGTACTGTAGGTCAATAGCTGTAACGCGATTCCGGCAGAGGAGTTAATTCGTTGGTAGCATATAAAGTACAGGAGTCCTTGCGGAAGGACTACGCGAAACGAATATCTTAAGGTACCAACAAATACATAATTGAATTTCGGACAGGAGTCGAAGATGGTTTCGATTCCAGACGCGTGAACAGTTACACGATTCGATTTGTCGTAAACTTGTTAAAGCATCGAAACTTTAGAAACATTGTATGGAATCTTGTGATTCCTCGGGCGTCGTTGATGAGTCGTAAAAGAAAACGAAAGCTGAATAAAGAAGAAGAAGAACACGTTTGTGTTACGTTCACGGTTAAATATTCTGGCATGTACATTAAAATGAAAAACGGTTAAATATGAGATCAATGCTTGGATATACACAGATGTATTGAGTTGGTAATTAAGTGAAATATTGATAGAAAAATAGCTCGGTTGTTGATTGAAGTATCCGAAGAAGGATTTATATCAAGTGTTTGATGCTTGAATTTTTTTTTAATTTATGATTCATGATAGCTTTCGAAGTCTTTTAGAAGCTTTATGATGTCTTTCAATCTTCTCTACCGCCATGCGACTTAAAAACTACGCGTACATTCCACTTTTCGGATTAAACTGAGAAGCTACAATTATAAATACAGATTATAATTACAGATTTATCTAGATTTTCTGTGGAAAAATTTTTTTACGATAACGCAGTTGTTTATTAAGTCGATGGAATTTTTTTTATGAAATTTGTGTCAGATATTTGTGATCCATGAAACTTTCTCGGAATTGAAAGCTTCCAAAGTGTTTTAGAAGCTTTACGATGTCTCTTAATCTTCTTTAGCGACATGTGACTTAAAAATTACGTATACATTGCACTATTGTATTTTATTATTGAACCATTCTGCTTTCGTCAAGCAGCTACCCACTTCTCCGATTAAAATTAGATACTATAATTACAATTCTCTTTTCTAATAGATAAAATTCCGGTTACAGGGGGTTGAATATCCAATCAATTATTTCGAACATATTTTCACCAGAAAATAAAATTTTCCATCGGTATTATCCACCCGTCTGGCAATCAACCTCGCTTACAACCATCTCGTGTATCTTGTTACAAAATTAAAGCTGATTCCTTTCGTTCTTCGTCGTATTGAAGAGAACGTTTTGACATGATCGAAGCTGCGAGTTAAAATAGAAAGCAACAGAAAAAATTAGATTTATCCGTGCCACGAGATTCCTGCTCGTCTAACCTTCTCCCGTTTCTCTTCTCTGTCTGTTACAGCATCCTCGAGCTGCGCAAGGAGAAGAGCAGAGACGCTGCCAGATCTCGAAGGGGGAAAGAGAACTTCGAGTTCTACGAGTTAGCGAAAATGCTGCCATTACCGGCAGCTATTACCTCCCAGTTGGACAAAGCCTCTATAATAAGGCTAACCATCTCGTACCTCAAACTTCGGGAGTTCTCGGGTCACGGAGACCCGCCATGGAATCGGGATGGGCCACCGCCAAATAAATCTGGCAAAGGTAAGGAGCTCGTTATTAACCCATTGAGACCGTCACCATAGTAAAGATAGTAAATATTTGTGAAGATAGTGAAAATAACAAATATTTTTAAAGATTATGAAAATAATAAATATTTGTGAAGATAGTGAAGATAACAAATATTCGTGAAGATAGTAAAAATAACAAATATTTTTAAAGATTATGAAAATAATAAATAATTGTGAAGATAGTGAAAATAGTAAATATTTGTAAAGATTATGAAAATAATAAATATTTTTAAAGATAGTNCGTGAAGATAGTAAAAATAACAAATATTTTTAAAGATTATGAAAATAACAAATAATTGTGAAGATAGTGAAAATAGTAAATATTTGTAAAGATTATGAAAATAATAAATATTTTTAAAGATAGCGAAAATAACAAATATTTGTAAAGATTGTAAGAATAACATATCTTTGTCAAGATATTAATTTATTCGAAATTTTTTGCTCTGCAAAATATTTACATTTCCTGCATAGACTAGAATTTGATGACCGTTAAGTTTGGTAAACTCTTAGACCACGTATCACGCGAAAGAATTTTGTTATTTATTTTCGGTTTCTTCAGTTGTATCACGCGCCTTTCAATACCCTGTATATTACGATGATAGCATCGAGAACGTTGCTATTTATAAATAAATATAAAAGTAAGAAAAATAGAACTGAAAGATTTACGATCCCAAAAAGATTTTGTTCTCAGTTAAAATGATTATTTCTGGAACCAGATAAAAAAGAAAGTATCAAAGAATTCAAAATTCGCATCACTAGACCACGGTTTAATTAAATATTACCAACTGTTCAGCGAGCAGGAAGAACGCGATCATTGTCCCTGAAAGAAAGACACTCTTTCAACCCCCTTCGGATCCTTGCGTCCACAAATCCCTCTCCTAACGTAGCTGCAATACGGAAACAACACAGATGATTGGACCCCCGCTTATTAGAAAGTATATCTGCTGGTGATATCTGCTGATGGATCAGTATTTAACCCCGATAGGGGAGTCGATTCGCTGTTGAAGATCGACGAGCACGAAGTTGCGCGGTGAAACGTGTCTTTCGGGATGAAAACATGGGAAAAAATGAAGCTTTGTCGCGCAACCGATCTGTCATTAAAATGACGATTTATAAATTTGTACACGACATATTTAACTTATAGAATTTTAACTTATACAGTTTTTTATTTACTATACTTCGTAATTTAGGATATTATAGAAGAGAATTTTTTATTGAGAAAATTAATATTTCTTTTCTGAACGTGTACAGATAACTTTGATCTTTGATCAATTTTGATCGCATAAAAAATTATTTACATTACCGATAAAAAATTCACTTTATAATTATAAATTATAAAATATTATATATAATATTTTCATCAATAAAGATTTTCTGTACCGAACATAAGAACCGTGAAACACTACAGTTTGCCTACAATTTTATCGAAATAATTAAGAAACAACTAGAACGTCTTTTCTTTAAAAAATACAAGCCGAATACACATCCTGGAAAACTAACAATAAAGAATCTCTCGCGATACACTTACAAACAATAAAACCATTCTCTCAAACATTACCATTTAATCGTAGTAACAACAAAGCAATCCCAGCAGCGTTGCAAATTAATTGCAATGGAATCGCATGCTCGAATCGGGCCGTATCGTTGGTCCATCGTGATACAGGGGTGAGCGTGACGGGGGTGGGCGTTGAATTTCGATGGAAATTCACGGTACACCGGTATCGAATTAACCGGACAAAGGTCTTCTTAAGAATTCGCGAAAGCGAGCCGGCAATAGATCGAGCCTCGCGATATCCTTTATAACTGGAGAGTGACCACGCAGCCGGCGCAAGATTCGCAGATACATAGTAATAGAGAATTGTCGGCTATAATCGAACGATACCATCGTCATTGGCTTTCTTCATTTTCGTGGTTCATTTAACGGAAATAGGAGGGCTGAACATCTTTCGGTCTCGACCAGAAAAACATTGAAATTGCGAAAGGACCTTCGTTCATCTCTGTCAGTGGCCAGGAACTCTGTAATTCAACCGAAACTCTTTTAACTGTAAAAAAGATGATCTCTGAAGAAGCTGGTTATTTTTCTGTTATTAAAAAAATTGTTTTCTTTTCTATTTTATAACTGAATTCCTAAATAATTCTTTTTCAATCAACTCACCCTTTTTCTGTCACACAATTCCACAATCACAACTCCCAATACTTCAAACTCCCCTTCCTCGTAACCAATCGCAATCCACAATCTTTCTCTGAAAAATAATTATTTTTCAACGAGCGCTAAGCATCAATCCCATAAAGGACGCTAATTTTCTATCAACTCACCCTTTTCCTATCAATCTATCTATCACACAATTCCTTGATCACGGCTTCCAACACTTCGAATCGCCTCGAAAAATTGCTCCTTTCCCGTAACCAATCCCGATCGACGATCTTTCTCAAAAACCTCCATCCCATTTCAACCCTTCGCCTCGTCGTTACGCGCGACCCGGGTTCTCCTAAAAATTCCGGCTACTCGAAAGAATCTGCGCTGCAACCAGGCAGAAGAAGGAAAATAAGGCGTCGCTTGTTGGTAGAATTCACTTATTCATCGGCACTACTTTCGGTGAATCGTATGGGGGTGGTTGGTTGAGTTAATATTTGTCGTGGCGTGGAATAAAGACAGAGAGGAGAGTACGAAGGGGAGAGGGTGAGACAGTGGCTGTCTGAGTGTACGTGTACAGCGGCACAGATAAAGGCTTAGGTGGCTGCACCACTACCTACATGGAAATCTAATCACGGCAACCCCTGCGTGGGCCTCGCGTTACCAACCGCCAATGTAACTAAACTAACAAAATTGAGTTAGGCACCGTCCGCACATCGCTGCCGCAGCTCCTCGTCAAACTAAATCCACCGCGGCCGGTTCACCCTCGCCGCATGTCACTGGCACACAACTGGAACGAGAGACCTCTCGACTTAACGAAGTAAAATGCGTTAAAGATTTCCAGACACGTCGGTTGATTTATTTTCTTTCTTCTTTGCCTCATTCCAGGGCTAGACTGACTTGGTTTTATTTTTTTACTTTTTTTTACTTTTTTTTTCTGGGACGGGTAGTCTTTTTGTTTCTGCTTTTTGTGTCTCGTTCGAAGGGCGAGCAAGGGATGGTAGCGATGCACGGAGGTGCGAAGATATTGTGGTGTGGTTTGGATTGATGGGTAATTGTAAATTTCGTTCGAAACGATGGATGGGCGGTTTCGAGTGACTGATTGGAATTTTTTTATTGAGATTCTTGGTGGAGGAATTGAAAGTTGATGAATTTGGTTGTGGATACTTTGTTAGGAGAGATTTAGTGTTGTATTGGTACTTTGAGTTTTTTTTTAATTTTAAAAGACTCGAAGCGGAATTTTTTTCACATCTTACACCGAAATTCAATAGCTTTCCCCAGTTTATGCAGCGTCAGAGAAACAAAAACCTGTAGATGGTAATTTCACTTAAGTAGCTCGAAACGGGTCCGTCGTTTCCAGTAAAAGCATCCGAAAGTTGGCAAAGCAATCCAAATTGGCGGAGTACGTTCCAAAGAGAGTGCGTTTTATAGTCTTTAGGTGCCACAGAATGGCTGATGCAATTTTAAATTGATTTTTTATGTCCTTTGTCTCGACTCGTTGGTACTAACCGCTTACGAACAATTTCGGTTAAGCTTTTTTCTATTTTCTGTTCTTCGTAGACTAGCCATCGCTTTTTTAAAAATCTTTATTCAACGATTAAAATAATTGCTTCGGTATTATTTATAGTTTATTATAATAAAGTTAATCGTATCTTCGTCGAAACTTCAATTCTGTAAGTTTCGTTCTTCCATGCTTGGAGTACGTAAAACTTCCCGTATTCTTGGCTCTAAAAGAGTAAATTTCTCAACACTGGAACCTAGTTTCGTGCAATAACAAAAGTCGATAGACACATTGTTCGTTCAGCACTCGTCGCCGCGAGAAAATAACGCATTACCAAGGTTGATCTTCGCTAAATTGATCACACCGGGAGCACGGATATTTTTCCATCATCCCCAAGGAAATATCTGCGAGCCAAGGTACCGGACAATCGGTACGAACAAAACGTCCCTTTAGATATCTATCAAAATATTATGACGGCCAGGTAATTTCTTTCACAAGAAAAATTAATTTTCAACATTAACTTATTTGTTCGTATACCTAGAAACCTATTTATTATAAAGAAAACTATTTTAACAGCTTTTCCAATAATTATAAACAAGAATAAAAATGAATTTCCTTCGTCACAATTTAATTACCTATTTTAAAATAACACGATCCAAGTCCAATTTTATACAAAAGTACAATAAATTCGTACACGTTAAAAATTCTTCTATCATTAAATTCTATAAACTATAAGTTCCTGACAATAAATTATACGATACAATTTCGTCAACCAACCCTATCACTCGCTTCAAAAAACGAAGATATTCCACGGTTCCGTGTAAACGAACGCGTCCGAACCCAAACAAGGGACTTCGATCGGTAAAAGTTTAATCGGTATTCACGAATCGTCGTCGAATCGAAACGAAACAGTCGGTGTCGTCGCTCGAGGAAGCGCTTTCGTCGGACAGGCGAAAGTCCGGTCGGATTATTCGGGGATCCGGGTCCAAAATATCAGAACGAACTTGTTGACCGAATAACGAAAGCCAGAGGCTGATCAATCCGACCAGTTAGCCCGCCACTTCGACTCGTTCCTGTTCCGTGGGGCTTAACAGATTAAGCGGTTCGCGTCGAGTTTGATCGAGTCTTCTAAGTCTTTCATTACGAACGGTCAAGAGAGGATGGGAAGGTTTATTATTACGGGCAAGAAGCAGGAACGTCTTGTTTGTTAAACGAGGGGAGAAAGAAGACGCAAAGGGGTCACCGATGGTTGGAAGGCTATCTTCGGGGGGTTAGAACAGAGAGTGAGTCACAATGGTCAGAATAAACCGGAGGTAGCCCACGATCGGTGGACGTCAATCACTTCGACCGAGCAAACGTCTTTATTAACTCTTTGCTGATCTGGGTTTCTTCGATAGGGGATGATGGGGGATGTTTGGTGGCCACGATGGTGGCAGGTGGTACCGAAATTAACATAATATGGAAATTAAGACATTTTGGATGGTATTTAATCCTAGGAAGATCTTCCAGGAATTTTGAATTGAATTATTCTCTTGGTTTTTCATTTTTTTTTAACCCTCTAGAGCCTAAATTTTGTCTGCTTATCGAAGAAAAAATTACGATTGCTTAGTTTTTCACTTAGATTTGAAAATTTTTAAACTAATAATTGATATAGATGGATCGTGGTGTCGCTACGGTAATACAGTGATCAAATTAGATCACTGTAGAATAGAAGAGCGATAACTAGATAAAAGAAATTTTTTGAAATATAGATACATTAGTTTGTAACTTTTAAGTCACGCAATCAATTATGGATATTGATTATAATTTTTTGATTTATCTATGTCTATTTCATAATTAGGAAATTTATTTAAAAAATGAGATACGGTTCAAAGATTACCCGAAGACCGCGATGGGTTTCGTTGACACGGTTTGCGATGTACATAGATTTTTGATTGAAAGAATTTGTTGTGATAAGACAGTTGTTTATCGAGTTGACGTAATTTATTTTTTTTTTTTTTAATGAAATTTATGTCAGAAATGAGCGATTGATGAAACCACCTCGGAATTTTGATTTATTGGGTTCCGTTTGTTCATTACTATTCATCGTTCGCGATATGCACGGCAATATGCAATTTGACGCCAGGCGACGAATACAAATTCATCTTTAACACACATATCGTTACCCGATCACTATGGATCTGTCATATTCTTTACGAAAGCGCCTAAATATAACTATGAAGAATAGAATAACAAATTCCTTTGAACTAGGTACTCGAATGAAGCATGTACATTCGTTATAGCGTTCGATAATACAGAATTCACGTTAACAGGGATATATTTCTGATTTCAGGTACAAATCGAATGAGGTCATCGGCATCCGTTGCGATGGACCACTTCGATGTACATCAGGGCACCCATATACTCCAAGTAAGCGTACAATTTTGCTTTAGCTGTCTTCAAAGTGTACATTAAAAATAGCAAATCTCCAATAAAAACTTACGTCAGTAGATCTTAGGTTAATTTTTTTTTTAAGCAACTAGTTTTAGAATTTTAAAAATCGTTTGATATTTTAAGAAAGCAATGACGTTTGTTATAAAAGAAATAGTAAACGTAAAGGTCAGAAGATTACTTCCTCATTCAGAAGAATTATTTACCTACAATCTAAAGACAAATCGTACAAAATTTGCTTGCAACCGTGAATCAGTCATAATTCCCTTGAACAAAATTCCCAACGTTACTCAATAATTATACATCATCCGCGAAAATCTACAATCCACGAACGGTATTTTAAAACGATCGTAATAAAACCAGAAAAAACTCTCAACAAATTCTAACTAAACCACCGAAAGCGGAAATTTCGACAAGGATTCAGACGCAGCATCCCGGAAACCGATAGCTGGGGGTTGGAAATGATCACGAGGTAGCCGGGATGTTACGTTGGTCCCGGCAAAAAGGAAGCGAAAAAAAAAAAAAAAAAAAGAAAGAAAAAAGAAAAAAAAAAGAGATAGAAACAGCCTGAAGAGCGATTGCTCCCATATTTTCCGTTTCAGTCGCTGGACGGGTTCGCGATGGCGGTCGCCGCTGATGGACGGTTCCTGTACATATCCGAGACCGTCTCAATTTACCTTGGACTCTCACAGGTGAGTGTGTTGCTTGCTTGTACGTTTCTTTACGAATCGTCGTTGTAAGCGTGACTCGTTCACGGGGATGTTGATGGAACATAGACGAGGAGGAGGCTACGTTGAAGCCAGATAGAGAGGGAAAGGGAAGGGTGGGCAGGGAGGGAAGCAGAAGACGAACGAACGGAGAAGCCAGGGCGTAGAAGAGATAGGTGGTGGTGGCGCGGGGTGGGTGAAATGAAGCGGAAGACATATAAGACACAGGCATGCACGTGAGGCTGGCACGTATGCGCGAGCCGGAAGGGCAAAGATAGCAGCATAGTAAGGGAACACGGTCCGTGGAAAAAGGAAAAGTTCGATGAAGAGAAAAGAAGGGTAGAGAGACGAAGGCGTCGGTGGCGGCAGAGGTGGCGGAGGTTGCGGAGGTGGCGGAGGTGGTCACGACGAACAGCGAAAAGAAGAGAAGAGGAGAAGGGAAAAGAAGCGAGCAGCTAGCATGGCTGGGAAAAGAGGAGGTGGATAAGGATGAAAGAGAGAGAGAGAGAGGTCAAGGGAGGAAAAGAGGAGAAGGTTGTATGAGTTGGCGGCCATACTGGCTGGCACCAAGCATGACATAGACGAGGGAAGGATGGGTGGTTGGGGGCGGGGGTGGTCGCATGCGGCTCACGTAGCCTCTGCACGGCGGCGTGTTCGCCATTCCTAATGCTGCCCGTGAAGGTAGATGGAGAAAAGAGAGAGAGACAGAGACAGAGAGGAACAGCCAGAGGGGGAAGGGAGTGGAACGGAGAAACGGAGGAACAGAGATGGACGGAGAGATAGACGAGGAGAGATAGAGGAAGAGGAGAGGGTTGAGGGGGGAGGGAAGAGAGGGAGAGCGATAGCGGGAGGAACAGGAGGTGTACGGGAGGTGACCGGTGTACCAGCTCGGTTCTGCGAGACTCGTGGAGCAATCAATAGGGTGTTTCGGGGATTCGGGAAACCGGCGCCGACGTTGCCACAAACATGGCCGCCGCGGCAGCCCCTGCGTTCCAAAGGTATTTCTTCTTGCCAGAGGGAACCGGCCAACGGAATGCGTGGCAAGAGGAGACGTTCCAGCACAGATATGGAAATCGTGTCATCAAAGCTTCTCTTTGAGTCCTTTCGTAGGAATGGAACTGTTTTTAGGGAGTCTTCTTTCATCCACTTGTAGCCTGCGCCCCCGCAAAGAACGCGATATAGCTTGGTGGTATTTTAGTACGTTAACGATCTTTAAGTCTGGTCGGTCAGGTTGATTTTTAATGGGTCTCTTTCTCTGTCTGCTGGGTTACAGGGGTACTGGTTTTAGTATTATTATTATTCTGTCGAGAAGTTCGATTGAAATTAAAGTTTCCGCGCCCGATGAAATTGACTCCCTCTTTCTGTCTCTCTCTCTCTTTCTCTTTCTCGCTCTATCTCTTGGTCGGGAGCCTCCCCCGATGGGAAATTGTGGTCCTCTGAGCTAGTAATCTACTTCGCGGGATTTACATACTCTTACGTGCTTTGTCTTTGAGCGAACTCCGGGAATCTTGGGATTGAAGGGTAAATCAACGTGTCGGGATTGTGTGTGTTTGGATAATTGCATGAGATGCGGAAGAAAATGCGTTGAAACTAATATGTATCTGTACGAGAAATGATATCGATAGGTATGATAAAACCACTTTTCTTATGGCTGCTTGAAACTAAGACGTTTCATTAACGATAAACTTATAATTAAATAATGGGAACGTTATTCTAGAAAAAAGAGGAAATTGTTTCATTTTCTGTTGTTGTTTGTATTTATCAGCATCTTGTTCCCACTGTTCCGTAAAATTTTAACAGACATTGTGGCCTCGACGAAAAACTTCTTTCGATACAAGCATCCATCGAAGATCAAGTTTATTTAATTTTGAAGTTAGTTTGATTTACTCCGTACCTCGAGATAATATTTGAAAAAAATATAAGAAAGAATGTTAATATTGGATCGTGCTATCGGAGGTTCTCCAATTCTTAAAAGAAAATTAATCCCAAAACTGTTTTACAAAACACAGTAGCCATTTTCACTGAACGAGAGACCACCACTTGAGTCACGTCGAAGCAGTTTTTCGTGGAAACTATCATATTAAGACCCGCAGAGTTTTCCTGCAGTGAAGTCGACTCGAGAAAGCTGTTCTCAACTGCAGTTTTTCCTCTAATTAAGTCACCTCTCTGCAACTTGTCACGGAAATAGCGATATTTAAACACAGGTTTTTTCCTCCGGAGTCACATTCACTTCATACTTCAAATTCTTCTTTGAAAGACCAAACAATTACCTCAAGCCTAATCAGGAATCTTTATTGAATTACTTTTTTACTTCTGAAAAATACTGTTGAAAAATCTATACTGCAAAAAAATGAAGAAATATTTTTAATAGCACTACCGACCATTAGAACATACTTATTTTTACTGAAGAAATAAAAATGAAAGGTACATGAAAAAATATACCTTTATCTATATTGTTAACAGAAAATCACGAATAATCTTCCCAAAAGCATCATACTTAATTTATAAAATTTCTGTAAGATATTACGAATTGGTCGTTTTGAGCACTTTGGTAGTTCTAATGTTAAAAAAATGCTCCTAAAATATATCCAAATACTTGAAGAGAATTTATATATATATATATATATTTCTTTTTTAATTTCAGGTAGAAATGACGGGATCAAGCGTTTTTGATTACGTTCATCAGCAAGACCACGTGGAAGTCGCGGAACAATTAGGCCTTGGGCTGACTTCGAGCAGTTCTTCCGGTCCGCACTCGTCGAGTTCCGGATTAGCGTCGCCGAGTAGCGCGGCGTCCGAAGAACACGGTTCGTCTTCCACCGCGAATCCCGACGGTAAGTTTCTGCGATGATGTTTTGCTTGAACGACGTGTCTCTCGTCGGCTGAAGTCGCGATGAGATCATTCGCATCGAGATCGTTCGTTGATAAACTTTGAGTAGCCATTAAAGGATCTTGAATAGATCTGTCATTCTTGATAGGACGAGGGAACAGAGACGTTGAAAACCAACGACAGACGTCTGTTCTTTGTTTGACAATTGCTTTATCTTCTTATTCGACGAATACATTTTCATTTAATTAAGTTTCTGTTTCACTTTTTATTCACTTTTCCGAGAGTATTACGATTTATAAAAATCGAAATCTTTTCTTTCACTCTCTTTTACGGTGAATGTTTTAATTATCAAAAGGGTAATACATTTTTTTATTCGTTGAGAACCTTTTTCTAAGCAATTAGATTTAAAGAAGTATATAAAAAAATATATAATTCGCGGACAGGTGAATATTATATATGCGCTGTGTTTAATTTAATTACAGTATCCTCGGTAATGGCGTTATCAGCGAATAGTCTTTACAAAGGATACGACCGAGCGTTCTGTGTCCGGATGAAATCCACCCTGACGAAAAGGGGGTGTCATTTTAAATCTTCTGGTTATAGGGTGAGCATTGAATTTTTTTTTTTTTTTTTTTTTTTCTTATAAATCATACGTTCTCCCAATTTCTCTTAAATACTTCCTATTCACTCTATTCTAACATTCAATATTCTCGTTATAAGCTCCAAAGATACCAAACTTTTTAAAAATCACAATTTCTGTCAAACATGAGTCTCCTGCGTACCAAAAAAATGAAATAAAAATGTCTTAAAATTAATTTTACTGAAAAACAGTATCAATCAAATATGATTTACTTTCTATCGGATCTCATAAATTCTCAACTTGGTCACTCTGGCGTTTCATGAATCAATCGGGTTCAATTAACGAAACCACAGGTGCTAATAAACGATTACGAATTCAGGTCGTGTTGTTACTGTGCCGTTTGAGACCACAGTATACGTTTAGCCATACAAGAAAGTCCGCGCCACCGTTGATAGGCATGGTTGGCCTGGCGATCGCACTTCCTCCGCCAAGTGTGCACGAAATTCGCCTCGAAGCCGACATGTTCGTCACCCGAATCAACTTCGATTTTCGGATAGCACATTGCGAACCAAGGTGAGCACCATAAGCGTCAATCACTGTTCGCGATAGAACTCCATTTATCGGAGCTTCGTTTATTGGATCGAAAGTGCGCTCGATACAAAATTTCATTGCTGCCGAGCGTTTTATAATTTTGCTTGTATTAATTAGCAGCTAATGTTGTTTATTTATTTTATTTCACGAATAATGTATTTTATTTTTACGACCATTGTAGGGTATCCGAATTATTAGATTACACAGCCGACGAATTAACGGGGAAAAATCTTTATACGCTATGTCATGGAGAGGATGCGAATCGTCTTCGGAAATCTCACGTAGACTGTGAGTATTTTAATTAATTATTTACCTTACGCGAATCTCGCGTGAAGTCTCAATTAAATTAATAAATTTAAATTGATAAAAACTTGCTTTTCTTTCTTATTTTTTTTATCGTTTATCTGATTTATTTTATACGATTTATTTAAAACGATTCAATTTGTTTCAGTGATTCACAAGGGGCAAGTATTGACACATTATTACAGGCTGATGAACAAAAGCGGAGGCTACACGTGGCTGCAAACGTGCGCCACGGTCGTGTGCAATTCAAAAAACGCCGAGGAGCAAAATATCATCTGTGTCAATTATGTTATAAGGTAAATTGCACGTTTAATAAATCTTTTCTAAAAATAATGTTCCCTTTAAGTTTCCAACTCGGAGAACAATAATTATGAAGCATAAAAATATTGATTCACCGTTTCTTTCAGTGGTCGTGAGTACGAAAATTTAATTCTGGACTGCTGTCAACTAGAGGAAGGAGTTATGGGTGTCAAGCGCGAGGACGCTGCTGGAAACGATCCAGAAAATGGATCACCGGATGCCGATAGAGGAGGTACGCGTCCTAAAATATTTTATTTCACTTCCAACTGTTTCCAACTGTTCTTCCAAAAAAGGGATCAAATATAACTGCCTCGTCTTTTACCAATGATCAAAAGCTTTCTCACAAAATCTTATCATAACACATTGCAGAAGGAAGAAATCACGGTGGACCACCAAACCAGCATCAGGAACACCCGCACAGGTCTCCACCGGAAGATCGCGAAGACACTCGCGGCTCGGAGAGCGAGAAGCGAGGCAGTCGGCATCATGACAACATAGCTCAGCTACAGCAAGAGCCACAAACGGCGGTAGGAAACATTAGCACGCTCGTAGTGAAGTTACGAGGGCACAAGCGGAAGTTGAACGAGGACGATAGCAGCTCGAACGAAGAGGAGGACGAGGAGGAGGACTCAACGGTGAAAGTTACGAACAACGAGAGAAGCCACGCTCTAAGTCCAGCTCCATCGAACCATTCCATTTCAGGAGGTGAGCAAGTACTGTGCTCTGCCAGTCCGAAATCGAAACGCGTCGAAGAAAGAACGAGCAACGCTGATACTACCGGCACCTCCGTAAAAGATCTAGAGCAGGCAATGTCCAAGCATCTGCCGGTTCAAAATCTTAATAAGTCCCATTCACCGACACTGCATCAGCCAACGGACTTCAGCACGGACGCGTTGCTGAAGCAACAACAGCAGAGGAGTACGATACAGTGGATCGGAGCGCATCATCATTTGGGACATCTAAGTCCACAGCAGTCGACCACCGCGCCATTACCAGCGTCTGCTCTTCTCAGACAACTGTACGCCAACAGAGAAAGCGTGATACGGGCTAATGTTCACGGAATCACGTCCAGCGGTAGTACAAGAACCTCTTCATCCGGTGGTACCTACTACGCCGGAGACACGACACCGAGCGGTCCTTTGCCGACACCACCTGGCTCTGAAGGATCCAGTACCTACGGTGAACATCAATTTGTGTTAGCAACGCACAATCAAAAAAGTTCCACCGGAACAAGCTGTGCAGACGCGTTTACCAGTCTTGTCTCCTCCTACTCTACCGCAAGCGGTTACACGGTTGACTATCACTCGGCAATGACCCCACCGTCGTCCGTTTCACCGCGGGACAAGCAACAGCAACAGCAACAACAACAGCTTCATCCGGTGAACGTGATAAGCAGCTACGAAGGCTCGTCGGCGTACACCGATCCTGTGCTACGCCATCAGTACGAGCCAGCGCAACCGTTGCCTTTGAAGCCCCAAGTGTACTCAGCCGCCGTTCATCCGAGCGCGTTGGACGCTGCCGCGGCGTACGCTTCGGCTGGCCTGAGCGAGCAAGCGCAATTTTACCATCACCCAGCTGCCGGGGCTGGCTTCCACATTTACCATCCGACGAACAAGTCGACGACGAACGGTTGGTACAGTTCGACGTCCTAGTGGCGTGCGCCGGCACGCGAGAGACGTGTACTTAAGTAACTGAGAATTTCTGAGCCCAAAGTCCCCACATGCATATCAGTGATATCGTATTCACCTCGGCATCTCTGTACACCAGTCCCTCTCTCGTTTCCCCACTCTCCTTCCATCTGTATTTGTTCACTATTATTCTTCGTTTTCTACTGTTTATTTTAATTGTTTTCTTTTTTCTTCTTTTTTTTTTACTTCATTCACACGTCCATCCTTTCAATATTCCCCGAAGCTAGTTCTTCGTTTCTTATTCTAGATTTTTCTTCCCATTTACCCGCGTTTTTCCTCTCATCCCCGCGAACCCAGCGATCGCACGCGCGCATCCGATGTGCCAATTGAACTGTAAAAATCGCTGCTCTCTATTCTCGACTATGTAGATCGACTTATTGTAATATAACAGAATAAATTATTATGTATGTTGACATTTTCGGAGATATTCGCGCAAGCAAACGGAGGGTAGGAGTTTCTAAAAATAAGAAAAGAAAGAAAAAAAAAAAAAAGAAAAAGAAGGGAAGGAAAAAAAATGAGACAGAGGACAGAGTATGTTTGGTGCGACGCTCAAGGGGCAAAATGGTGAAACTCGAAATGAGACGACTAATCAATTTGCGTGATTAGTTGTTTCATGTGAGAGAACGCGCACGAAGGAGCAACGGAGAAACGAACAAAGGATTTATCAGCGTTATTGCTGTGAAAAAAAAAAAGNAAAAAAAAAAGAAAAAGAAGGGAAGGAAAAAAAATGAGACAGAGGACAGAGTATGTTTGGTGCGACGCTCAAGGGGCAAAATGGTGAAACTCGAAATGAGACGACTAATCAATTTGCGTGATTAGTTGTTTCATGTGAGAGAACGCGCACGAAGGAGCAACGGAGAAACGAACAAAGGATTTATCAGCGTTATTGCTGTGAAAAAAAAAAAGAAAAAAAAAAAAGAAAAAACGCCGGCGTGGTTGTTAGCGATAAATTTACTCGAGAAGCCGTACTTGTCGTAAATTTTTTATACTTGTAACATTTTGTTGCGTAAATACGATAACTTTAGTGAGGTCGACAGTGCAATCGTTACACGTTTTTTAGCGTTAATTTAAGAGGATCGGATAGAGAAGAAATAATGTTTACCTTTGCTTATAACGTAAATGAAAGAAGCGTTGTTTCTGTACGAAAGAGAGAAAGAGAGAAAGAGAGAGAGTATGTAACATTTACGAAGGAAATCGCTATCTCTATTAATATAGAAAGGCGCTGTTTTTTTTTTTTTTTAAACATTGTTAACTTATTTCATCAGCTTATCGGTTACCTCTATCGATCGTTGCCGATGTCACGTTATTAACTTTTTATCGTATCACGTTTAATACATATCAATTTGTCAAATAACGATAAATCACTGCCTTACCGACTACATTTTTAAATAATTCAAATTATCTGTTTAACAAAATTAACGTAAAATACGCTTGACTCTTTCTTTTTTTTTTTCTTTTTGTAAAAAAAAGCTGAATGAATATACAACGCATTCTTTTTTTTGTTTTAAACAAAAAATTATAAAATATATATGTTGCTAGAGGTAGCGAATTCTTTCAGAGAGATTATTATGTTTTGTTGTAAATTGATGAATTGTTTTTTGACGAGTACACGTGTAAATACAATTTTATGTGCTGTAAGATCCACCTGTTGAATATTTCTATTCATAATTTTTCGGAACATTTCTACGGAATTTATTTTCGTTGAAGGAACATTGTAAGGCAGTGACTTAAGCATTAAAATATATGCATAATGTCTCCATCTTGGTAAAACGAAACCTTGTAATTCAGTACAGTTTTCACCTTTGGGATTCATTCGAATTATCGCGTGAAATTATAAAGAATCAAATTTACTTTCCGCTATAATTGTACAATATTCTTTAAAAAAAAAAAAAAAAAAAAAAAGTACGAGCGTTTACCATTAGTAAATTTACAATGCAGTAACTGAGACTTTACGAAATTTGGTAAAATTCATCGTTCAACATTTTCTTATTGCATTTCAAAGTCAACGATACACGACGTATTACAAAAATTCGATTTTGTTGAATTCGTTTCTTGTTTATATTTTTGTTCACAACTTAGGTTTAAAATACATACAAGTTATATTGTTTTATTATAACATTTGTAAATTTCATTTCATCCTCTGTAATTAACATTTATTTCAGTAATTTAAATTAATTTATATAGTTGGAACAGTATCAAAGAATTCTAATAATAGCGAGTGCTTAAAATCGGATGAAAATTAGCTTTTGCCAAATAGCGATGTTCCGCGTATAAATAAAAAAAAAATTGAATTGCGTGCAAAAATACTCTGCACAGAGAAAGTACTTGTATTAATTGGCAAAATTTAAAAAATAGAAAAACGCTGTTCATATGCCTTGTTAAATTCTTTTTCAAAAATATATTTNTTCTTTAAAAAAAAAAAAAAAAAAAAAAGTACGAGCGTTTACCATTAGTAAATTTACAATGCAGTAACTGAGACTTTACGAAATTTGGTAAAATTCATCGTTCAACATTTTCTTATTGCATTTCAAAGTCAACGATACACGACGTATTACAAAAATTCGATTTTGTTGAATTCGTTTCTTGTTTATATTTTTGTTCACAACTTAGGTTTAAAATACATACAAGTTATATTGTTTTATTATAACATTTGTAAATTTCATTTCATCCTCTGTAATTAACATTTATTTCAGTAATTTAAATTAATTTATATAGTTGGAACAGTATCAAAGAATTCTAATAATAGCGAGTGCTTAAAATCGGATGAAAATTAGCTTTTGCCAAATAGCGATGTTCCGCGTATAAATAAAAAAAAAATTGAATTGCGTGCAAAAATACTCTGCACAGAGAAAGTACTTGTATTAATTGGCAAAATTTAAAAAATAGAAAAACGCTGTTCATATGCCTTGTTAAATTCTTTTTCAAAAATATATTTACAAAATTAAAATCAGGCACGAGGATTATAAGACTGATAATAAATTTACTCGTTCTGTTTTCTTATTCAAGCAAATAATAGACTCAAATTAAATTCAATATAAATATCTATAGGTACTTACACCATTCCTGATTTAGAAATTCATAATGTAACGTAAAGAATAAAAACGCACTTGAATCTTTGTAAAAGCTATAAATTTTCATTCATTTAAGTTCTAATACTTTTCACTTTCTATTTCAAACGTTCAAATATTGTTTGAAACGTTAAAAGAAACATAACGTTTCACATTCCGAAACTATATATATTTAAAAAGCAATTTTATTTTTCTGTGCTGAATAAAGATGGCATAAACGTTGATGCGATATGTAGCAATTATATTGCCTGGGCTTCTTGTATCTAGAACATCAGTATTTATGAAAGTATGAAAATCAAACAATAAAATATTGAAATTAATTTGTCTATGTATATAAAATACAAAGTTTGGTCCAGACCGGTCGAAGAGTTTAGAAATTAATAAGTAATATACATTCTATTTTATACATATAGATATACCTGTTCGTTCTTTTACCATTCACATTAATTTTATAATTCTCTCAACTAATAGTGAAACGAAACGAATCTGAATAAATTATACAGCATTGCTCAGCGCTACCATGCAAGGTTAAAGTTAACCTCTTTCTTATAAAATTTACTTTCCTTGCGTCTCGCTACTACCATCAATACTTTATGAAACATCCATTTGAAATACGGATTAAAACAAACAATTCCAAACTTACTTCCATCGTCAATTGAAGAAATCATCAATCTGTAATATCTGGAAAATTTAAAAAAGCATTCTTAAAAAGTTTCAAAGCATCTTCCCGATCTAGAACTCCATTTTATCGTCCGTTAGAACATTACATAAATTACCACTTAATTACCATCGCCGTCCAACGTCGTAGAAAATAGCGTTTTTCAATATTTCCAAATAATAGTCTCCCGTTGGCTGCAACAAAAATACAAAACACAGTTTGTCGCTTAACAAAAATTATGTTGAATTTTACCAGTCTGATAAATCCACACGTTTCAACGTTGTATGATACAAAAATTCAATGTTCGATACATTGACTTTGAACAGTGTACTAAACACTCTCATTGGAGCTTGTTATTCGACGTACTTCGCGC
The DNA here is from genome assembly GCA_019453375.1 of Ctenoplectra terminalis. Classification (NCBI taxonomy): domain Eukaryota; kingdom Metazoa; phylum Arthropoda; class Insecta; order Hymenoptera; family Apidae; genus Ctenoplectra; species Ctenoplectra terminalis. The sequence continues at coordinate 25,393 of SMSQ01002924.1, read as the reverse complement.
AGATACGTGCCTATATAAATGATAAATTTAAAAGAAGACCAGAAACGTAACGCTATTCGAAGAGGAACGCGAAACCAGACTCATCGTGTTCAGTGAGCGTTTACCGTACGAGTGGAGCGATTGTAGACACGAACCATGATTCTGCGATTTACAATCTTTGTCGCTCTCTTGATCCTGGCGATCGAGGCAAAGAAGTATTCACAATTTTCGGTAGAAGAACAGTGGCAGGAGTTCGAGGAGTATTTGAAATGGAAGAAAGCGAAAGAAACGCACGAAGACGGTCCGCGAGAAATAAAATACGAGAAACGGCATCATGAAAATCACAATATGTACAAATCGCCTAAAATTGATCAACAAGTTTCCGTCAATAATCCACCGCCTGTCGATCAGGCAGCTCTAATGGCAAGATACGTTGTCAATCAGGCTGGTAAGGATAATTATTGTTATCATTAGACAATTATTTTAAATTGGAATAATAAACAGAAGTACGATAAGTTATTAATTACAATTACACGAACGGTTACATTTCGAACAAAGACGTTGCGCGATCGCTTCAATTATGAATCATTCGCGAATAAAGGAGACGGCTAGGAAAAATTCATACGTTTATGGATGTAAGTTTATCTGTCTCTGTGTCAGCGGAAATTAATATTAGAACCTTCTGCAAGTTTTGGCGGTCCTCCAAATTTTCGGCGCGCAACGAAATACGTATCACATCGCTTAGATTCGATTAAATTTTTGTACTATCTTTTATAGCGTCAAATGTTAGATATATTTAATTACAGTTGAAATGTTACATTATCGTCTAACGTTCGTTGCGTCTAAACGTACAATTATACGTTACTTCCGCTGTTTAAAAATGTAACGCGAATCGACCGAAGTTCAGCTTTAAGAAGGCTATTGATCAAGTTTATAGAATCGCAAAAACAAATATTATTACACCAAAGTATATGAGCTAATTTAACCAGTGTGCGAAATTATTTATTGTGATTATCAATTTTTATACATCTGCAGATTGGGTGTCTGTGGCGACAATAAGCACGAGAAAGGAAATCGAATCGTTTCCTGCCGCAACTTTGGTTTCCTACGCAGACGGTCTTTTAGGAAATGGATCAGGGATTCCATATCTTTACCTCACGCCCTTGGACTTCACAGCTCAGGATCTTGCGGTAAGTATTGTCAGAGATAATTAGTATCGTCATAAGACGTATACGTCGCACACGTAGTCACAAATGTACGCTTTTTTATATTACCGTCATTTGATAAGATAGCGATGCAATATCGTATATAAATCTTGTTCTTTTTTTTTGTTACAATCTTGATTATTTTTCTCATATTTTTATCGCGACGCATAATGGGTTAATTAATTGTGTTCTTGATTGTAACCGAAGATCGATATCCGTTCAGAGATTAAGAGTTAATTTGATAATCTTTTTAATCGTAGAAAGACAATCGGGCCTCGTTGTTGATGACTTTGGCCCAGGGAGAATATTGCAAGTCCAAGCAATGGGATCCTATGGACCCTCGATGCGCAAGAATTCTACTAACCGGAAAAATTAAAACTGTTAGTTAATTTTTTACTCAACTCGTAATAGAGTGATAACGATTATTTCAAATCTTGTTTTGGTTTTTTTTTCAGTTGAACAATCAGAGCGCGGAACACGAAATAGCTCAGAAAGCATTCTTCGGACGTCATCCGAAACTGGTTAATATGCCAACGAGTAAGATGTTTTCCATTAAATAACGCCATTTGATAAATAGTGTTGCTTTATACGTTAATTTAAAAATATTGTGCTCGATGTTACAGATCATAAATTTTATTTCGCCAAGCTCAAGATAATATCGATCGCAGTATTGGATACTTTTGGTGGACCGAAATACGTCACTGTAAAAGATTATTTGAATCCACCAATCGATAACGTTACCGAAGAATTTAACCGACTTTTCCCCTTGGAACCTTACGAAAGTAGATCTCAAGAAAACTACAATTCTGTTTCTAACGTGTGGAATTCTGTTGTTCAAAAAGTGTAAATTAGCGTGAAAAAAATGAGTACAATATCTCTAAACAATTTTATATATCTTTGAATATTTTACAGAACCAAAAATTGGTACTATTTCCAAGCGATGATCAATGTAATAAATATAATAAATTAATTTATAAACTGGAGTTGATTAAGTAACTTAATTCTAGTGTTTGCACGATATTTGATCAAATATAATTATTATTGTCTCCTCTCCATGTAAACAGAGAAAAAGGCAGGATGGTACGTTTTTTTTTTTTTTACAACTCCGAAATAAATAGACAATTTACAATGTACGTCATTACCACTTACATGTATTAACAATTATATTTTCAAGTACACCCGATAAAAATTAATTCTTATTGTTATCGAATACGATTCGCTATACTTCTATTTGCTACAAAAATATGCAGTTTTTATTTTCATTTCAAACTCATGACAATTTCTGTAAAAATTTATTTAAGACCATAAATCTTGACTAAAAGGACGTACAAAGTTTGTGATATTAACTTAATCGAATATTTTAAATATATACATCTTTGTAATATGTAAAGTACGCATTTTTTAAAGTACATTATAAAGAATTAAGATATCGTATAATATTCTTTGATACAGGACGATATAAATTGTAGCAGCTTTTGTAATTTTACTTGAATATCCAAACTACTTTATGCGAAATTTAATTATTTATATACATTTTACATAATTTACTTAAAAATATAAAATTTGTTATATATTAATATCTATTTTTAAAACAAATAGTTCCTTAAAAAAGTAATAATTTGATTACAATTCACGGATAGCGTTAATGTACAATACCTAATTACAAAAGCTTGCTAATTCATTTTGGCTACGTTTTTTTGACAGTAGTCTGTGCATTTTTTCCATGAACAAGACTGGATGAGCTCAACATGACAGAAATTTGTTCTGGCAATGGACACGCGATTAATAGAAGTTCCTCTGAATTATAATATTTGCTCAATATCTGATATAGTTGTGTAAATGCAGCGCAGACATTATTTTTTACCGGTCTGAATAAAATAAATTCTGTCTCTTTGTTGGAAAGATATAATTGCATCAGTTGTTGGATTTCAGGGCATTTAAATTTAATTATCCGTAATACCTCGCTAATTGCTGCTGCAACATCTTGGGGACTACCAAGGGCATGTTGTTGGGATGCGTCTGAATTGTTAGTTTGTAATTTTTCCTTTTCCAATAATTTTAGAATTGGATGTATCAATAAAAATGTTGAATGTTGTATGAGACGTTGACAAGCATATTTTAATTTATTATCCACATGCTTCCTTGAGTCTATCAATTGTTCCTTCATTTGAGGTGCACCTTCTAACAGAAATTCTAACAATGCGTTATTTGACAATGTAAAAAATCTGGAACTCTTTTCTAACAAACCAAATGCTGCTGTCTTAACTTTGGAAAAGTCCAGGCTGTACTCTTTTATAGTAAAGTCTACTTGAAATGGTGCAATCTGCTCCCTTAATATGAGCAAGTGTTTTATTTGAAAAAGTTCCGCGTCCAAAGATGACGCTCTTTTCTCAATTTCTTGCCTCGCACTTTCAATACTTTGAACACAAACTGATATTGCTTCCTGGCTCAAAGATTGAAAAACAGATCTGTCCACGCATCTATATAATCTTGATAAACATACCAATGTTCTACGTACAGTGGGATACCACATTCCATGAAGATCTGCTGGTGAGTTTCCCATGTGTGTTTTCTGATAAATAGAATCAATTTCTATATGATTTCTGGATATTGGTTCTGGAATATTATCATCGATAGAAGAAACGGATATTTTTTTCATTTTTATTTGTCTGGATTCTTCTCTTATCGACTCTGCAATGTCTTCCATCATTTTCAACTTTTCTGGATATGCCAGATCACCCGGTGATGGATTATAATTCAAAACATCAGACTGCAAGTAAAGATGTGCCCGGAACACAAGTCTCTCCTGTACATCGTGCAATAACTGCAGACAAATATTTCCAAACCCTTCCAAGGGTTCAAAGTTATTCTGAACATGTTCGTCCAACATTTCAATTCTCAAGATGCAACAAATTTCTGCTAATGTTTCTAAATGATTAATATGAATTATAAACGGTCTCAGTGTATCGTACAAAGAAGTACATAAGCTCTCGAGATATGCTGTTAATCCACTAGATGGCTTAGAAAAAAATTCATAAAATAATTTATATTCATCCATCGATGCGTGTAATAATAATGCGCACGAATTTCGTACCAAACTACAATGATCTCCATTGTATTTTTCCTTCACAGACATTAGAGACTTTTGTACGCTACTGCCCAACACCAATCCTCTTTGACTCCAGTAATACTGATGACACTCTGACAATAAACTATCGTACTCTTGCCTTTTATAAGACTTAGCTTCGATCTGTTCTATAACCGGTCTAGCTTTTGATAAAATAGTTTGAAATCTACCATAGAAAAGGGCCAGGGCTGCATCTGTATTGTCTTGTGAATCATCATTGTCTTTCAAATTTAAAATACTCTCCGTAGTCTTGGTGAACAGATTAAAAATATAATTCTGTATCATAGATATTGCCTTGGATTGACAATGTTTATATTTAATCAAATAGGTATTGCTTTCTTTAAACGAAGGATTGTTCTGCACAAAATCAATGTTGGTATCAATTTTATCCAATATATTAAAGAACATTTCGCTGTTCACCGATAACGTTGGTGCTTCTAATTTTTCCATCATCATATCAATATCCTTGAAATATCTCACGTATTCTGTAATATTTTCTATGGTAGAATTTAGTTTCCTTTGATCGGAGTCAAGTTGTTCGCTGGCATCGTAGAGAGATGTTGTTTTATCAGAGACTTCTGAATACTGTTTATACAACATAGTGAAGTCTTCCAATGCCTCTTCTATTTGAAGACAAAGTTCGTGACATTCCCTTCGTCGAGCTTGCAGCTCGTTAAGGTACAACATGTATTTCACATCTTTCCTGTCTATACACTTTTTCTCTAACGTGGCATAATGTTCTAATAAATCTTGACATTTTTCTATTTGTACTGATTTCGTGGTTTCTTCATTCGTGCACGCGGTATCATTTTCTTCCTCCGTCTTGAGCTTGCTGTCAGGAAACAATTCTTCTTCTAAACTTAATAAACATTCTTTTTGACAATCAGTTAAAGGTGCCAGGGAACCTTCTGACAGTTCCCAGTTGGTTAAGTTATTCGGAATGTTTTTCCCTTTGGACATGGTTTCTTGTCAGTGAATATAAATGTTACGAGGTGGTTACTTTTGAGAAAAGTGGTACGATCGCGTATATCACGCACATACCGTTTTGTAATATAAGTTAAAAAATTACCTTCAAAAAGCTGACACCGCAGCAATTACGAATCATAATGGTGAAGTTGAAACTGGTATATTAATTACCTACAGGATGTCCATCGAGTAAAATATTAATACCTATATCGAAATGTAAATATTTAAAAAAAAAAAGAAAGAAAAATTTTATCGTACGATCAATTTTGTCGTCCGACACAACAAAGCGTATCATTCTTTAATTACATTATATTATAAAAAATATGAAATTATAGTTACATCGATAGGCTTCATAGGAAGTTTCAATTATTTACTAAATTTAAATTAAAAATTTAACATTCCACTGTGTATAATAAACATGAAATTATCATAGCTCTTGCAGAATCCGTCATATACATAAATATTATAAAATTTAGTCAAAGATATACAACTTTTTTAAAATATAAAATTCTGTGTTGTACACTTGTGAATCGGACAAAATAATCTCATGGCGCGCGCACATGCAGAAGAAACGAAAATTTTTCATTGGAAACAAGATCGTATTTCCTTTTATGCGTGTATTTGAGCCGTGAAGGTTTGTGTCAAATCTAATCTCAAAATATTTCTGTGATCTCGCTAAAACTATAGCGCTTTTATAATAATAAATGCTTTTATGGTTTAGCGGAATTTAACACAATTAATATTATCGTGCAATACACATAGTATTATATTGTTACGTTTAGTGACCTAACCTGTAAAAGTTACAGTGTTATTTTTTACAGGATGGCTCCGAGGTACGAATTAGCGGTCGGTCTTAACAGAGGCCACAAAACGACTAAGATTCGTGTGGCAAAAAACAAAAATGAGAAGAAGAAAACGGTCTGCGTCTTACCAGCAAGACTAAAGGGGGTTAGTATGAATTATCGAGAAAGAAAAGTTAATGTTTTGATGATGCACCAATGTCTACACGTTCCTTTGGTTTATATTTTAAAATTGAAAAGTTTTTTCCAATGTAGTAACGATAAAAATGTTATTGATTTCTCGATAATTAACATTAAATGTATATAAAATTTATAATTTCAGAGACAAACCAAACATAGCAAGTTCGTCAGAGATTTAATCCGTGAGGTAACCGGACATGCACCGTATGAGAAACGTGCTATGGAATTGTTGAAGGTTTCCAAGGATAAACGTGCATTGAAATTCTTGAAGAGGAGGGTAAGGATGTTGATAAATTTTATTTTATTTAAATTATAATTTCCTCCGGATGAATAACGATGTTGCTAATTAATTTTGCAGTTGGGCACACATATCAGAGCTAAAAGGAAACGCGAAGAACTTGGAAACATTCTTGTACAGATGAGGAAAGCAGCTGCTCATCATTAAATAACACATTATTCAATTTTTATAATAAGTACATAATAAAAATACATGTGAAAAAATATAGCATTTTACTTTATTTAAAGAGTATTCTCTACAAATCTTTAAATAACGTAGATCAAGCAAACCATTTTAATTTAATCGTTACAAGAAAATTTATGAGTTCGATAACCCTTCGAGAACCACTGGTGTCCAAACGTGGTCTAGTTTAAGCATGTTTACAATAACTATTTGAATCATAGTTCCAAAGAAACAAATATCGCGAATAAAACTTGACCAACATTGCTACTTTAATTAATGTTTCATAAAAAAATGTCTCATGACAGATCATGGTATTAATAATGTATGGAGATTTTAAGTTACATAACCTATTTCTACATGCGTCTTCGAACAGTAAAATTCAGGAAAAAATTCAATTTTTTACCATACATTGACGATTTTAATATCAGTATTAATTAAAGCAAATACCATAAATAAATGCTGGTTCGTGTCAATACATTGTTTAAATTTATACATGTTGTTTGCGATTGTGCTTATACAACCTGTACATACTATTAGACATTAACTATGAAGGGTATAGTTGTGTTACGTTCGTTAAACAAAATTAAATCTGAAAGATGTACATCGCCAAAGAAATGGCTTATTGAAAAATTCACTCGATATAACAATTATAATCTGCATAATTATCAACAATGCCAAGTACTACATACAACTGTTACTCAATTGGAGATTTCTGAACAAATCGAAAGAAAAGCTACTGACTTGAAGCATTTCAAAGATTTATCAAAAAATGGACCATCACTCAAAGACTTTATGGTACCCAAAACTGAAGTTCCTAATGAATCTATTAGTGTGCCAAATATTCCCTACATAAAAAATATTGATGGCTCCGGTCAAAAGGGTAAGTAGAAATATAATATTTTAGTAATCAATAACATAACTTAATGATTGTAAAAATTAATTTCACTGTTTTATTCGTATAATCATTCTGGNAAAATGGACCATCACTCAAAGACTTTATGGTACCCAAAACTGAAGTTCCTAATGAATCTATTAGTGTGCCAAATATTCCCTACATAAAAAATATTGATGGCTCCGGTCAAAAGGGTAAGTAGAAATATAATATTTTAGTAATCAATAATATAACTTAATGATTGTAAAAATTAATTTCACTGTTTTATTCGTATAATCATTCTGTTTCAGTCTATTTTGAAGTTTACGGCTGTCAAATGAATGTAAACGACACGGAAGTAATTTGGTCTATTTTAAAATCTCATGGTTACAAGAAAGTAGAAAGTCTGGAAGAAGCCAATATAATTTTACTTGTTACGTGTTCTATCAGAGACAGTGCGGAGCAAAAAATATGGAATAAATTAAACAGTTTAAAATACATGCATAAAAAAAAGGAAAAGTCTATAAAAGTTGGTTTGTTAGGTATGATTGTAACTTGTGGATAATTCATTTTCAATGAATTAACTTTATATCGAATTTGTTTTTATCGTAATAGGGTGTATGGCAGAGAGACTGAAGGATAAGATATTAGAAAAAGAAAAGCTTGTTGACGTGGTAGCTGGACCAGACAGTTACAAAGATTTACCAAGGCTGTTGTCTGTACCGGATAACGAAACTGCTATTAATGTTGTTTTATCTTTCGATGAAACATACGCGGATATTACACCAGTGAGATTAAATCAAAACTCCACCAGTGCATTTGTGTAATTTGTCTTTTTTCTTTTTTTCATTGTACAATTTACAATTATAATTATTTTAATGTTTCTTCGTCACTTTTTTAGCACAATAATGCGTGGATGCGACAACATGTGCACATATTGCATTGTGCCATTTACAAGAGGAAGGGAAAGATCAAGACCGATTGATAGTATTATCAATGAGGTTCAATCTTTGTCCGATGAAGGAGTAAAGGAAGTTGTGCTTCTTGGACAGAATGTAAATAGTTACAGAGATACATCGAAATCGGACTTTTACATGACCAGCGATGAGGAAACACATTTAGCTGATGGTTTTAAAACAGTGTATAAAAAGAAAAAGGGTGGACGTCGATTTTGTGACCTGCTAGACGCAGTTTCTCGCGTTAATCCGGAGATGAGAATTAGGTACTAAGAATTTGTCTATGTTTGAAACTAATAATAATTATCAAACATGGTTTCGATTGAAAATCATTTTTAGATTCACATCGCCGCATCCTAAAGATTTCCCAGATGAGGTTCTACAATTGATATTAGAAAGGCCGAATATTTGTAAACAAATTCATCTACCTGCACAAAGTGGTAATTCTACAGTTTTAGATAGAATGAGAAGAGGATACACAAGAGACGCGTACATAGATTTGGTGCATCATATACGCGAGATAATTCCGAATATTTATCTCTCGAGTGACTTCATTGCCGGCTTTTGTGGAGAAACGGAGGAGGACTTTCAAGATACTTTGTCGTTAATAGAATTAGTCAAATATAACAAAGCCTTTTTTTTTATGTACAGCATGCGGGAGGTAATTGATATTTCACAATATTCGTGTATTATATATTTCATATATCAAATATTTATTATTAATTTTAGAAAACGACAGCACATCGTCGTTACAAGGATGATGTAGCACCGAGTGTAAGACAAAATCGGCTGGAAAGAATGATGTCCACCTTTAAAACCGAAGTAGAGAAATTAAATAAACTACAAATTGGACAACTGCAGCTTGTGCTTGTAGAAGGGGTAGAATTACAATTTTATAACTTGTGATTAAATACGTTAGAATTATGGTACCGATCAAATATATAATAATTAAATTTTAGACCAGTAGGCGGACAAATGAATTTCTTCAAGGAAAGAATGATGGAAACGCACGAATAATAATGCCTTCCATGGCCATACCTGTTGAAAAATATTCGGACGAAAAGAGATCGATAAATACTGGTGATTACGTCGTTGTTAAAATCGAGAACACTAATTCGTTGACGTTAACGGGTACGCCTCTGTATCACACATCGATAACAGAATATGCATCCTCATCTGCGCTGTAATTAAAGTAAAACATGATTGTCGAAGATTTAATTTGTTATTTAATCACGTTTATCGTTGCATAATACATTCAGGACTGGAACGAGACCTGTCAAGTCTAATTACAATGGTATAAAACTAAATCGTCGTATTTACTAGTAATATAAGATTATTGTGAGTGAAAAAAGGAAGCATGTACATAATATGATACATGTACGATAATAAATAGATATAATTTAACCTAATTTTGTGGTACATGGCAATCTATAGGTACACAATGTTTCCAGTTATAAAGGTGACATCAGTGATTTTTTTTAACAGAACGTTACATACTGATTAAAAAAGAATTATCTATACTATAATTTTCTGCTAATCTACACGATATCAATGGACATCCTTTAATACTTTATTTCAATTCATTTCTCTATAATTGCATCGGCACTTGATAAAACTTCTTTTCAACAACAAATGCACGATCAAGACAAAGATACAGAAATTTTTAACATCTTACAATTGAACGTATATCTATAACTTATTTACAAAACGATAACGTTTTAATCTTTGAAACGAGAATCATTTTGCACAGAAGAATCGCCTAACAAAACAAACAACTTAAATTTATATACATCTTTTTGTTTTTTTTTTAGAAACGTTGTATAAACACCTGAGTAGGTATCGTTAGCTTATGCAAAATGTCGATGTCTTTGGAAGTACAAGAGAATTTCTTTCCAAATTATGCGTTATATGTGTTAAACAAGACTCGCGGTTCCTATGTTAATGACGCAATTGTCTGCACCGCGCTCGTAGACCGTGAGATCGTGGTTCCTTGGCTGTTCCAACAGTGCAGCCAGTTGTTCCCCGCTGGGAAATGCGTTTGGTGTGGTTGGAAGAATTACGTCGCACTCTAATTGACCTAAAAAATAGAAATAAATAATTATTTCAGGAAGAAAGAAATTAAAAAAAAGAACAAATAAAAGAAAAAATGTTTAGACACATATGTGTATCTATTTTTTAAATAATTTTATAAGAATTACTTGATACTTAAAAATGTTAGGGCTGCACGATAGATGTAATTGAAACATTATATTTACCTGATAACGAAGGTGAAGCACCTTTGCTAGAACCATACATGCGAGTGCTATATCCAGAATCATTGTGTGCGTCATGCAAAGGCGGCGTTGGGCTATAAACCGCATTACGGGACCTATATGGCATTCTGGCGATGCTGTCGTAATGCACATGCTCTGATATCACTCCTTTTCCAGAGATCCCTCCGCTTAATGCTTCTGGTTGCTCGTCGTCGTCTCCTTCGCTGCTCTCGCTGTCATTACCTACGTTTTAACGTCATAATTTTTAATAAAAAAACGATCTGTAACAATCGTCGCTCGATTTACCTGTGATAAATTTATTTTTTAAATTGGTCACACGTAAAAAATGAAGCGAATTCATTATTATGCGAATAAACGTAAGGTGACAACAAATTAGAAACCGATGAAGACATCGGATAGGTAAAATACAATTTGTGAGTTTAAAAATTAAAAAAACAATTGAGTTGTAAGAGAAGTTTGCATGTTCAAAGGAAATTAATTTTTTCTTTTTAGAATTTCTTTCACCTTCGCCTCGCCAGCTGTTCCCAACACCACCTTGTGGTTGCATCCTTTGATTTTGGGAACACTGACTGTTCTCCGGGCTGGTGGGTTCGCTGCTTCCGGAACGCGGAGCCCGCCAGCCGTTATGCATGCCAGGTACTTGTTGAAATCGCTTAATCATCTCATGAACGCTACGTCGCCCGGAAGATTTCCACTCGTTCGAGGTGTCCTCGTTCTTCCGTGTTGCGCTACTTTCGTCTTGGCACGAATTTATGCCATGATCTCGAGATAAAGGATCCTGGCGACATTTCGATCGCAATTCTTTTCAATTTAAAAGAAAATTACAAAGGTGTCTTATTTTATAAAACAATTCTATGGAAAAAAAATCTTCCTCGGTAACGATATTACAATATTTCAGAAAGTCAGATTTTATCGCGAACTTATAACTTTTAACGTCGTTGGAAAATTTAATTTTTTTTTTTTTCTTTTTATTTACAAGCTTTCGGTGTTTCTTAAGCTGCTTGACAAAATTTTGTCTTTCGTTAAACTTTCGTCAAACTTTCGTTGAACAAACTAAGAAAAGTACCAGTAGCTATTTAACAATATTTATGACGCGTCGTAAAACCATTAGTTCCACCGTATCGCCATCGTCCTGTTCCCATTTTATTTCTCGCTTATTTCTACCCCCGGACTCTATAACTCAAACACAAATCTAGGCTTGTAAAAAATAACGGAGATAAAACAATTAGCTCCGTCTTTAATTCACGCCATTAAAACCCAGAGAACATCGCCTAGGCACCAGAGGGAGCGATCCGATCTACCGCTCGTAAACGCGACTCCAATCCCGTGTATCTCTCCGCGCAACGTGTCATTAGAGTCTCGCAGCTTAATCAACACCTCCGTGGACGCTTAGCGTAACTAACAAAAGAACTCCCGATTACACACTCACGCGCTGCTGATGGACCTGTTGCCTGGATCCGATCGACGGCGAGGAGGCGGCACCTAGCGGCGAGCTACGATCCTGCTTGATCACCCCGTCGAACGTTTCATTTAATCTAGCAGGCACATCGAGCACCCTCAGCGTTGACCTCGAGACACCAGAACCGGACGGGAGATCCCTCATAGACTTGCTGAGTCGCGGTATAGCAGGAATATCAAGATCGTCCAGGCTGCCCCGGTGAATCGGTGTCTCGCCTGGGATCTCGAAGCTTCTATCGTGAGGTCTGTCGTCGAGAAGATCCTCCAGGGATCTGGCACGAGCAGGTGGGAAGGACTGATCATTGGTGAACGCAGCTTTAGCCGGTCTTTCGCTGTGTCTGCCTCTTCCACCCCTCGATAGACGTTGCTGAAGATGCATATGCCTCTCGTCGCACCTCGATCTCTCCGCTGCCACGCATCTTGTTAATTCCGAGATCTGTCCTCTGGTCCTCCTCTCTAAATTAGCTACCTTCAAGTCTAATCTCTCGTGAGCTTGATCTATGTGGGCCTTCAGCTCCGCTTTGTCCCTTTCTAACTTAGCCTCCATGTGCCTGAAGAACGGAGCGCAGTAGCAGGTGTACCCCACTCCGACCGGGCCCTTTCTGATGTTTCCGGCGAGATCCAGGTAATACTGTTCGCCACGGCCCAGAGGATCCGGTGGCAGGGAGTCCAAACGAGGCTGAGGAAACGCTTCCGGATCGGGATAGTAATGGCATCCATACGGAGACCACTGCCTACCCATCACAGCCTTCTCGAAGTGGACCCTGTTCTGCTTACCGGACGGTTTGTGCTTCTTTTTTTCCTTCTTCGCGCAACTGTCCCTGCTGCCGCTGGTCCCACTACCGGTCTTCTCTCGCTTCTTCTCGTTCTTACTGCTCGTCTTCCCGTCGACCTTGTCCGGAGTCGCCGGTGTACTCTCCTCCTCGCGGCTCTTGCTGCGCGTTCTGCTCTTGCTTCGCGCTTTACCGATTATCTCCAATATCTCCGTGAGGTTCTTGCGCCGCGCAATGTCCTTCGCGGTTTCCCCCTGCTTGTTCCGCAGGCTACGGTCGCAGCCAGCCTCCAGCAGGATCCTCGTCAGCTTCCGACGTCCCATCGCCGCCGCGATGTGCAGCGCCGTGTCGCCGTTCTGCGTTTAGAACGATCGTTAGTCCTACTCCTCGTGTTTTACTCACGGTTTTGTTGCTTTCTCTTGGATGGTTTTCTGAGATACGGGGAGCTTTTACGATCGATACGCGGAGATACGAGAATGATCGTCGGAGTGGGATTCTTTTTTTTTTTTTTTTTGGTGTCTTTAAGAGTCGATTCTGGTTGCAGGATGAGGGGGTAAGGAGATGTTGAGGTCTGGAGTACTTCTTGAGATTTTTTTCTTTTTTTTTTTTGTAACATTTACTCTTGCAATCTACGCTTACCTTATTTTGATCGGAGACTCGACAAAGCGCAGAGATCAAAATCCTCGTCACTCCTGCGTGTCCGTACCTCGCAGACGTGTGCAAAGGCGTATCTCCATACTAAAAAAAGTTTAATTGAATCGTCTAAAAATCTGTCGCCAATTCCAAAAATCATTCATCGCAACATTAGATTATACAGAAGCCGCTACATATCTATTTATTTTTCCACAAGAATTACGAAATAATTTTTAAAAACTGTGGACAGNTTTTTTTTTTTTGTAACATTTACTCTTGCAATCTACGCTTACCTTATTTTGATCGGAGACTCGACAAAGCGCAGAGATCAAAATCCTCGTCACTCCTGCGTGTCCGTACCTCGCAGACGTGTGCAAAGGCGTATCTCCATACTAAAAAAAGTTTAATTGAATCGTCTAAAAATCTGTCGCCAATTCCAAAAATCATTCATCGCAACATTAGATTATACAGAAGCCGCTACATATCTATTTATTTTTCCACAAGAATTACGAAATAATTTTTAAAAACTGTGGACAGTTTATGGAAAATTTGTAGGAAATCTGATTGATAGTTTTGTAAGAAAAGAATTCCTAAAGTTGACCTATTTTTCAAAGCGTTACGATGAAAAGATTTCTTAAGTCCCGCTAAGAAGCTTACGAAAGAAGGCGTACCGTATGGAAAGATAGGAAGAAGAGAAGAGAGACGGCCTATTACTCACGTTGTTTTGAAGGTCAGGATTGCAGCCAGCCAGCAGGAGCTCGCGGCAGCTTTGATTGTGGCCGTTTTGGCAGGCAAGGTGGAGCGGTGCGAACCCAGCGAGATTCCTTGCGTGCAGAGGCGCGCGTTGCGTCCCGAGGGCCTTCGCCAGGGCGGCCACCGTCCGACTGTATCCACGCCAGGATGCCTCGTGTAGCGCTGAATTTCCATGCTGAAACACGCGCCGATAGATTGACGGAGGAACGAGTTGAACGCGGTCCGAAGATGATATCTATCGATCAAAGCTCGTGCTTGTTGGTCAGAGTCGATCGACAGGGGGGGAAAAAAAAATAGGGAAAAAGGGAAAAGATCGAGGGGATTACTGTTGGTATAGACTGACGCGGCGGCCTCTTCGTCGAATCAGATATGAAATCAAGTAAAAGGACGACGGATCGTTAATCAACGTTTCTCTGTTCCTGGTTGATTCGTGACTATACTTCGATCGATTGGTAATGACGATTAATTGATTCATTTCGAGCCGAGATGGTGGAAGAGATGGGTGTGGTTGGGGAAGAGCTGATCTATGAAGTTTTTCTTTTTTTTTTCATTTTTCGGATATTTCTGTTGTAACTTAGGCTTATTTAATTCCATTTTTCTATCAACTTTTGTCGGACCTGTGTCATCTCTGACGTGACACTGCAACCTTTCCGTATTTGTCGCGTGATAAATTTAGCAGACAACATATTCAGTGTTATTTTAATTATTTTACACGTATGTTAATGTTTTACTCCCCCAAAAAAACGAATAAGTAAAACTATATCAATTTAAAAAGCTTTATGTATGGAATATTAACGTTCGATAAGGGTTGAAATTAAATTATATCGTTTTTATATTTGCAAAAATCAAATATCTCTATTTATTTTTAAATCTACGATTAAGTAAATGTCCGATTAAGAGGCAACCTCCGGTTAACAGATTGAATTATTTTCCTTAACCAGCCTCGGAGGAGCATATTCTACAGCGTCGCCATTTTCCTCTACCCGTTCATCTGTATCCCACACGCGATAAAACTATATTTGCAGCCTGGTAAACATGTCAATCGGAGAGTTAGAGCGTGTAGGAACACGTAAACGTCCAGAAGGGGAGGCAGGCTAAATGGAGACGTGAAACCGTTCGAACGTTAGCGTAGAACCCAGCCAAGCTTATCGTGGGCGGTTCCCTTCAGGGTGGGTAATGTCGCGCACTACATCACAAAATGTCTATTCAATTTAGATCAGCCTGGTGCGTGTGCAGTTTCGTTCGACACTCGTCCGGATAAACGTCGACGATATGCCGTTTTGCGGATTCTTGCTTCGAAAGGACGCCATCTTTATTGCGTTTTTCCTCGTTCTGGGATTACGATATTCTTGCGTGGCGCATTTTTAAGTAACATATTTTATTATTCTTTAAACTTACAGTTACGGTTTTGTAATGCGCTCAAATTATACGATTCTTTAGATTTTGGGAATAGAAATTATTATCGTTGACACTTTGATGGCTCCATATTTTTCGCGTCGTTGTTAAATTGGCATTGACGATGGTGTTGCAATTATTGGTAGCATAATTAATAGTCCCAATATAATTATTTAAAAAAAAAGCATTTAGATTTCTGTTACACCATTTTTATTGTCTTAACATTGAAATGATGGCAAGAATCTATTTTTCTACGCCTTATAAAAATAGCTGTGCAATGGTAATTAGAACAGAGCTCCACAAAATAAACAGAACAGAATAAAATTTAATTTTATCAGCAGGAGATGAAAGGATTCTAAAATTGGAACTTTTAAGGTCTTTCGTGCCAATTACTTCCAACTACAAGAAACTGTAGTAGCATCGTGAATTTATGAGATCTACCAGCACAGAGCTACTTATCACAGTGCAAGAAAGCACCTGTTTAGTTCAGTTTACATTTCTAAGCGTTACCTTAGTCGTTAGGTTTGAGAAAGTGGAACAAACGCGTACGTGTGCGTTCTTGAGGCAGCGTGAGTTTGGAATAGTGCGCGAGAAAAAAAGAGAAACAGAGAGTCAAATGGAAAATAAGAGACAAATGTGTACGAGGGCAGAACCGAGAGAAAATTGTCAACAAAGGCTGTTGAACTACGAGATGCAGTCGCGTGTATTTGCGAATAACTTAAGTCGTTGCTCGTTTCGATGTTCCTTTAATTTTATTTTCATCAATAATCTATAAATACTTTAGCTACGATCTTCAATAAAGATGTTCCATAAAAATCTTCAATAAAAATATTGAATAAAAATATTGAATAAAAATATTGAATAAAAATGTTTGATAAAAGAAGCTCGACACATTAAGCAAATTACTTTCTCGAAATTATCAATAAACGACACGAGCCTGACGATGAAGATCAATAACTACGGTGTCAAAGTCTTGACACGAAACGACTCGTGCGACACACAAACCTCCCGATATTCCAGGTCTCGATTTTCTCGCTTTGCAAGAGCAATTTGCTGCTGGTATCCCGCGGCGAAAGATCCAACCCACGTATTGGTTTCACGCGGTGATCATCGTCGATGATCCCTGGCGTTGCCGTATCACTGTCACGTTTTTTCAACGTTTTCACAGAAAGAAAAAACTTTTCACGGGCCTTGAGAAGGAATCTCAGGAGTCGACCAGCGATCGTTTCTCGCGTTTGTTCGCGTCTCGCTGGGTTAAACCTGAACCTCTTGGCGCAATATTTACCGATGCTAAATCACACGCGACGGGTTCGCGTGAATTCCAAAGTAAACGATTAGGAGGACTGTGAGAAGTTCTTGATGAAGCTTTTGAGAAGTTATTAGCGCGTTAATCGACAAACGGTAATCAAGACTGGAATAAATATATTAGAATTGAGAAAGGATATTTATCGGTAAATTTTTGCGCAAGATATATAAATTAAATCTGAAGAATAGAGTGATCGTTGCGTGCGATAAATTGAATAACAAACTGCGTTAGCGTGCAACGCAAAGTAACAGAATATACAAATCCGGTAAGCAAACGGTAAAAGTTGTCTGCTTGATTACGATCGTCGTAATTAATTTCAACTCCATGCTGTTAACCGTACGTAAGAAATAAAATCGTTAGAAATTCGCAGCAAGGTATGAGAGATCTACTCTTTTCAGCTACCAAACAATTTTAATTCGATCCAAAAGCGTATCTTGAAAAATCAATCATACAAAAATGACCGATCAAAGAAGCGCCACAAGAAGCACAAAAATCATCAGAAACAGGAAGAAAGGATACCAGTAGCAACCCAACTGTCGATAAAACACACCGTCTCTAAAAAGCGCAATTACGTTAGCGACAAAAACTCCCCGGTAACTCTACCGCTAATTCTAGCCACGACCAGTAGTTCGTTAAGACCACCAGGTTCTAAATCACCTCGAAAGACGACCATACACACCGAACGTCTCTGTTCGCTGCAACCAGGCAGCAGCTTCCTCATTCATACCATCGACAATCGTATTCAATCGCGTTCAGTCAACGATACTCGAAGAACGTCTAAATGAATTTCTTATTTTTCGTCGAAACAGCGCGAGCTACCCGATAATAATAGCTCGTGGTTAGCACGATAGCTCGCGTATGATTTATTATATATTTATTCAGGGTGTTGAACCCTCCCTCTTGTTCTCTGCTTCCTCCCTATCCAGTGTTTTCTTCTTGCTTTCACTGTTCTAGCCTTCGTTGACCCTGAAAGGCGCGATCACGACGCGCCTCGTCGGCGAAGCCACGTCGATAGCTATATACCCGTGGACAACGACGAGCAGGATGGGTCAAGCGTGGCCTTTCGAGGAGACTGCTCCAAGGGTCACCACGATGCTATCGCTCAAGCAAAGGAAGAACGTTGTTCGTCGAAGCGCGTGGACGTACGTGCACGCTCTCGGACCTCCGGAGGACTCGGAAGTCGCCGCGAGAACGGCAATGCATCATCCGATTTTTTTTCCTACCGCGATTGTTCCTCGTGCATTGTCCTCTGGTGCTCGCGTGAGAGACGTTTTTGGGGTAGGGTGATTAGGACGGAGAGTCGACTAGTTTGGGGTAGGTTCGTGAAGGGTGAATCCTTTGTAACGTCTTAGCCGGGTAATTTTTTAAGCAGAAAGTTCTTCATTTTCGGGAATGAAAATGAAACGGAACTGACTTTGGTTAGGTCGATTTTAATTCTAACAAATGTAAATATGATACAGTGTGTTTATAATGTAAATTTAACGATACTGATCTAAGAAAATTAATCATTATGTCCGGAATATTGTTAATTCGCGTGAGAAGATGATTGGTTCGACTGATTTTGATTCTAAGGATTTTGGGTATAATTAGGTTGGTATTTAATTTTTTTACGGTCCAAGGGATGCTACATGGCACGGTGATGATTAAATTATTATTATTATTAGGATGATTGTATCAGTTAAGTGTAAAAAGGGTAAATCTATGGACTGTAGGTTTTCATCATTAAGTAATTGATATTTAAAAAGTAAGACGTTCCAATAAAAAAATGATCGATTATTAAGTAATTTTTAGTAGATATTATTTAGACGAATTTGTAAAGGATGAGTATTGAAACGAAATTCAATGCTGACACTTTAGTAACAACGAGTCAGAACAACTGGCTGAACATAACGTATTGTCATGGTGACTGCTCGAACATCGAGAGCGAGATCGTGTCGGAATGCAAGCCGTAAGAATTTCCTGTACCGCTTGCGATGATTATCGAGAAACGTGTTCATGCTGGTACGAGCAAAGACAATTTTCGTGAACAAACTACGTAATAATACATCCTCCTTAAATGTCCCTAATTTTATCGTGAATTCTCCTACCAAACTATCATCCTAATAACAAGACAACTTTCATCAAACTTTCCTATCCGTTCATCGAAAATTTCTCCAACATTTCAAGAAACTTATCTCTCTCTCCGATCACGAATATGTAAGCGATCCTTGGAACAGAATACTTTTCCTGGAGTTTCACAAATTAATGACATTAATCGAGGTCGCGGTCGTCAACTATTAACTATGTCTTATTTTTTCCAAAATAATTGAGGCATTTTTCTTTTTCTACGAGAAGATAAATTCAAAAAGTATGAACATCCATTATCAGACTCATCTTATCAACAGTCTAGAGCCGTATCTTATTACCCGTTCGTCAATTTCTATGTTCCTTAGAACATTACACCTTTATTCTGGCGAGATCATCGATCTATCAGAACATGTTATGCGTAACGAGTGGTGAACTTCATCAAAATCTCTGATCGACTCGCTGCAGGCTTCCCTGGTGAACGATTAAGAAACTTCAAGAAGACTAATCGCCAAAGTGAGGCCCGCGAAGCGAATGTGTCTGCTTGGAAAACCCTTAACAATCGCCAAGAGGGCCCGAGTGCCATCAGCTAAAGGGTTCGAAGCCGGGTCTCATTTCCTGCTCGTTAGATCGCGAGTTTCTTGAGGGAACATTATGGCCTCGATCGGACATCATCGACATCATCGACTTCATCGATATAGCGGAACGTGTTGCGCGTACTAATATGGAAATTTCATTAAAATATTAAATTTTACGCTCTAATGCTGGAAAGATTGATAATTCGTTTATATTTGTTTAGTAAGTAAAAATATACAACGAAGAAAAATTTTTTATTTCCTTCGTAAAATTTGTTAACTTTTAAGTCTTTGGAGATTCTATGCAGAGTAATTATTTCTCCAAATATAAACATAAGGTATCTGTTTAAAAAGTATTTATAAATTGCCTCGGGACTTTCTGTTGCATAAATGTTGCATCGATTTCATCGATCTGGGAGGACACGTTGTGCATGACAACGACTAAACTTAATTAGAATCTTAGATCCAATTTGTCTCCGGTACGAACGATGAAGGAGACTTCAACGAGACTAATAGCTTCTTCAATTCTATAAATAAGAGTACATGCTCGGAAACGTTTAACAATCTCCACGAAGCAAGTTCTTATTGAGACAGTAAAATTAAATAATATCGATACAAACATATTCCTAACGGAAGAACCTTTCTTCTTCAAATACCTTGCAATTTTCTACATAAAAAGTGATCCCAATTTTCTTACTTTCTCGCAATCTTTAAAAAAAAATCATTAACAATCATTCTTAAACTTTCTTTCTTCAAAATTATCCTCATAATGTTTCAAATAAATATCGCTCCCAATTTTCCTACTTTCTCAAAATGTTTTGACAAAACCATCGATCAAAATTATTCTCATAATTTTTCAAATAAAAATCGGCCGCAAATTTTTCTGTTTTCTCTCAGAATCTTTTGATAAAACCATTAATCATCATTCTTAACATTGAATGTTCCTCCATATTACCATCGCTCCAACGACCACTAAGCCCTTAACACAGTCATTCCGCCACTCCAGTTGCACACTCTAATCCCATGCTCCAAAGAATGTCTCTAGAAAAAGAAAAACATCCTCGAAGCAATCGCCACGAGACTCAAGCCCGTCCTATCTACCAAACGCCTCTGGTCCCATTTCCTGTTCGTCACTCGTCCCCGTGTGTGCGTGCATGCTTGGTTCACGCAAGAAGAGGCAACCGCACCAACCGACTAGCATCGTCAGGACGAGGAAAAGCAAGCAGAAGAAGAAGCCTCGCATCACGCCTTTATTCCGGCCGCGCATCGATTCGATCGATCCATCAGTGGGTCGTATCGTGCGTAATAACGAGACGAGATACCGGCGGAGGACGCGTGTACGCGCAACGACGACCGTGTTGCGCTCGCGCGCGTCGCGTGTGCCACGGTTCATTGACCAGCGAGGCGTCTGCCGTTCGCCAGCTACGGCCAGGTTCCTCTTCTCTCTGGTTCTGAGCTTGCCTCGAATGCCGGCTCTTCCTTCCACGACTTTTTTCCCTTTGTTGCGCGCGCACTGTGCACTGTACACTTTGGATAAAGTCGGATTCATACTTGATGAACGAACGTGACGGATCATGAAGGGATGTACGAACGTGAACGAACAAGCGTGGATGGTATTGCGAGTAGAGGTGGTGGGTTGGTCTTGGGCGTGTATCAAAGAGACACGTGTTTGTGGGATACGTGTAATAGGGAATTTAAAAATTAAAAAATTAGGAGGGAATTAAAAATTTGTTAAAAAGTTAGCAGGGAATTAAGGGACATTATGGAATTAAATGTTAATAGAAATTACGTGTATGTGTGATAAAACTACTAATGTGTATTAAGGAATTAAAAATTAATTGGGATTTAAATATTAGTAGGGAATTAAAAATTAATAGGGGATTAAAAATAGGGAATTAAAGATTAATAAGGAATTGAAAATTAATAGGGAATTAAATATTAATAGGGAATTAAATATTAATAGGAAATAAAAATAAGGATTCTTAATTAATATATAGGTTATTGCACATTTCAATGTCCGCGTGCACTACGTTTCTCAGAATCGTTTCACCCTAATACAAACTCGTCGAGGCAGTTCCATGTGAAATGGTCCGCGACACTCGAGAGAAAATTCTTAAATAAACTATCTTAAAAATCCCTCAACTCTCCACTTTTAACTTTTATTTCTCCCAGAAGCTTCCTTTTTGCTCGCTAAACTTATACGTCAAAGGAAAATATTCTTCCGCGTTCTTTCATGTTCCCGTGCTACGGACAAATGTTCGGTACCTGCGCTTCTCACTCAAGCTTCTCATTTTTGTACAAACAAAACCAGACCACGGAAATCGAACATTAACAATCAAACGCGAATCAGACCTCGAACGATCGTATCCATTTAATCACGATTGTCGGTATGCGTTCAATCACGATTGCTCGTCTCCGTTTATGTTCGTCCACATTCGTTCCTGCTCCCTCCGCTGGTCCATCCTCGTTCGAGCTCGTTCGTCAGACGCGGATCTTGCTTCAGGTGCAAACCTGGCTTAAGCACCGACCAAACGGGCGTGCGGTTTGCCCGCCGCTCGGAAGAATAAACCACAATGTAGCGGACCAGGGGCGGACAAGGCGCGAACCGATCGCTCCACCGCGCTGACATTCTTCTAATTTTACCTTGGTCTCTCTTTTGCCTTCTTCTTTTAGCCCTACCATACGCCACACGCTGCTCCACGAACCGGTTACTGGTTGCCTGGATATTTACCCTGCTAAATTTTAACGCGAGATCGGCTACACGATAATGAGACCCTCTTCGTTTCGAGCTTTTTCTTTCTTACGACATGGGTGAGTTTGGAATCGGTTTCGGGTTCGTTGATCCGGCATTTTCTTCAATTTCGTGTATATATTTGGCTCGAATGGATCGTGGAATAGGAAATGGCAATGAATGTGTGTCAAAATGAAGCTGAAGTACATCTGGAGACTTCAACCATTTGAGTGCCACGGATCATTTAACACTAAACCTACCGACGATTAAACTACACCTGCTTGTATCAAAGAAATTACAATAATAAATACTTGGAAAAATACATGATACTAGAGAAACAAATCTTTAACAACATATTTTACAGAAAATCGCAAAAAAATATTTGAAAGTGTACCGTTAATAATTTATAAAATTTGGACAAGAAATTACGAAACGGTCATTTGACCGCTTTGGTAGGTTTAGTGTTAAGAAATCCGCTCGAATAGCAGCGAGCGGCGCGATCGCGTTTTTCTTATTTCAAAAACAGATAAAAATATATAAAACCAAAATTAATCGTGTACTCATGATTTTGCCTTCCATTTTTGTATTAAAATATAGTCGCTGCGAAGATCGCGAGAGCAAAAATTTAAGTTTTATAATATTTTTTTAAAGTAATGACGCCGATAACACATTGCCATGGACCGATGGCGATGGCACTTTTAGACGTGAAATACGAGCAACGCGAACGCCTTCCGTGACACTCGAACGGTTAACGCTAGGATTTGCAATCTATGGTCCATGTTTGCGCGATAAAGTCGCGGTTATGGGTTTGGGAAAGTGTTTCGTGGGAACGAATGGAATGTGGGTGAGATTCATCGAATGTAGGTTCTACTTGTTGCAGAAAATTAAAGTTCGATAATGGAATATTTCACACAAGATTGTAGATCAATCTTTCATTTTATTTAAGCTCCGAGTATAATTCTTGCATCGAGTCATTTGCATCACAAAGGATAAAAAGAATAGCCGAGTTAATTATTTCTAAGCAACAGGTGAGATTAAAGAAGCTGGAAAATTTTAAACGAGTAGAAAATTTATACGAACTAACGAACAGGTTGTATGCTTAATTGATCGTAAGAATAGGTAGCTAACGGACGCTGTCCGATAGGTATCTGACATTTATAAACAGTCGCTTGGAAATCCCGTGCGTCGTAATCAGACCGAACGCGTCAAAACTTGCTTGATTTATGAACAGGTGCATCGGTGCAGTTATCGATGCAATTTTGTTTAAACGCTACCCTCTCCGATCGGAGAAGAGATATTGTAGGCTTTCATATTTTTAACAAGAACATTTTAATACCGATTCATTAAATGTTTGAGAAAATGAATGGGACAAGTGATTCTCCGCGAATGTAAGGACCATTTATTAAGTACTTGTTACATCTTTGTTAGTCGTTGAAAGATGATTTTGTAAAACGTGATAATTTACTTCGGAACATCGAATTTTATTTTTCAAAGACTTTCATAAGTAGCTGAGTAATTTATTTTTGTTTTCTTTAATTTCCGAAGGTAAGCTGTTGATTTTTAAAAAATTTCTAAGGAAAACTTTCGATTCTTAAAAGATTCTAATGGAAGCTTTAGATTTTTTGAAGACTCTAATTAAAGCTTTCGATTCTTAAAAGACTGTAATGAAAGCTTTTGATTTTTAAAACATACTAATGGAGGCTTTCGATTCTTAAAAAATTTTAATAAAAACTTTCGATTCTTAAAAGATTCTAACAAAAGCTTTCGATTCTTAAAAAATTCTAATGAAAGCTTTCGGTGCTTAAAAGATTTCTAACGAAAACTTTAATTATTTAAAGATCGTCAAAAGTAATTCTTTGATTTAGAGATGAATCTTTAGTGTCTAACAAATTTTTTTACTAAAAATTTTAATAACAACTACCACTAATAATTAAACCATTCCTCCACAATAATCTCACATATTCCACTTCAATTCTTCTTCTATTACATTATCCTTAATCAAACTATTCTCTTAACATTCGAAACTATCCTGAAATCAATACATCGCACTGCGCGAAGTAAAGAAATAAATTTCATACAATGTAGAAGGGATAACTATACCGTTGCGCGCGTAAATGCAGCAAGTTCAATAGCATTTTACAGAAACGTGGTCACCGACCAACAACGAGTAGACTCAACAACAGAATCTGACGAATGCAAAGGGAAGATTCCTTGATGCGTCCCTGACACGTACCACTTGGAAAGCCGATCGGTGGCTTTGTAAAGAAGATCCTTGCTCGCGGCATTGTTGCATGTGCATAATATGGCCGGCCATTATACCGACTCGCGCCACGAACGCTTCGCTTCGCGTACCGATGGATTTTTACGCGATTATTAGAGAGATTGAAGTACTCAGCTTCGACGCGTATAACGTTTTGTATTTTTGTTCCTGTGTAATGATATTAAGAAATATTGCGGTAATAATAGTTAACATTCGAAAGATAATGGCGTAAGACTGTAAACTTGAGGATGAAGATTTTATAGCGCGTATTATATTATGTTGTGCGTCAAGTTTTAGCTAAGAGGGATTTATAATTAAGGTATTACTCTTTTTTTACGCGATAAAGAATATTATTGCACCGATATCAATAAAAATAAAATATATAAACGGAGGGTAGACATCGAGTCGAATCGGATAAAAATAAAAATTTACTCGAAAGATTCTTAAGTTTAAAAAAAAAGATTCTATCGTTAATATTCAAATTAAATACATATAAATTACGAATTTATAATAAAACGTTAACTTTCTAGATTTTTACTATCATTTTTTCACTGTCGAAAGAAAATTACCCGATTCGTCTTCGTTTACGCTATATAATTTTATTTATTAGTACGCGATATTATTTTAA